>JANHFM010002028.1:913062-933444 GCA_032468115.1 Grayia smithii
TAAAATAAAGAGTTTGCCAGCCATGCATCTTGCAAGGTCAGTACCCGGCGTATAAGACGACCTCCCACTTATCTGAAAATTTTAATGGGTTAAAAAGTCATCTTATACGCCGGAATTTACGGTATTTAGAGGAAAGTATCTCTCAAAACAATTTAAAAATAAACAAATTAGACAAAATGCTTTTTAAAATGGTATCTGAAGTGGTTTGGACCTCTGAGATATACCCCAACCCTGCTATTATCTCACTAAGGATTTTCAGACCAAAACCTTCCTAGCTTTGCCTTAGAGATGTAAAGAACAGGACCTTACTATATGTGAATTATTATAAAACATACTGTATATCCACCCCACACCCTCGTTCTACTTACCATATAGCAAGTATATCATGTTATTTGGAGAATTTGCCAGTCTATCTGAAAACTGTTCACTCTTCTATCCATCTTTCTTCATTCCTATAATTATGTCCCTTTTTAATGTTTGGGAATTTGCTGACAGTTAAAATACAGAGTGATACTTACAAGTCATAAATATCTCATCTCTTCATCTCGGTAAAGGATCTGTGGAGCCAAATTCTTGGAAATACAGGCACAGGCTCCTAGAAAACAAGGCGATTTGACATTTTTATAGAATGCTGAAATATATTTGGAAGTTTAAGGACTGTGGCTCTTCTATATGTCAAAAGGCGTTTCATTACAAAACACCATTGTGGTCCATTTATAGAACTAACATACTTTGCTTTAGTAACTGAGGGTAAAATTGAACAAGTTGCCTGCCTATTTCAAACAACACAAACAGCTCAAGCTGTCCCTCAGAAGGGCTGACTGGTAAGAGAAACACAAATTGAAAACAAAAGATGCATTAGAGGATAAGACTGGGGCAGGGGGAGGAGATTAAACTATGAAGCCTACCACTAAATATCATGGACACAGCAAAGCCATAGAATCATTTACAAGGCATGGTTGACAGCTATATAATTTTCAGAGTTGAGCTAAATGGCATGTATGTTTGTTTTTTAATTTGAGAAAGAAATTTGAATCCCATGCAAAATGCCCCAAATGAACAGGACTATATTTTTTTAAAAAAATGTGGAAGTGGCTAAAAGTAATGCAAGGATATTGTGCGTGAGTGAGCAAAGAAGGTTACTTCTACTTATAACATCCATTATAACAATCAGAGGCTCTCACCAAACTATGGATCGATCTATTGGTAAAAGGACACCAGGAAAGCATCAAATATCACTCAGTTGGGTTTCTAAGTTAAAAATCTAATTTTACTTTGGTAGAAATTAACACAGCTTCATCTATTTTTGTCAGGGCATTTAATTCATAAAACAAAATCTTCTGAAGAACTAAGTTTATCGTATTTTTTAAAAAAAAACTGGTGAAGAATTGCCTTTTTTAGAATGGCCATCAGTATATAGTTTTCTTAGTTTTTAAAAAAATGTACGTTCAATATTTTGAAGGCCATTAATTGCTGCTCTTTTGCTTGTTTGCTTTTTATAAAATTGTATAGAGATGCTTATTTATTTATTTATTTATTTATTTATTTATTTATTTAATTGAATTTTTATGCCACCCAACTCCCGAAGGACTCTGGGCAGCTCACAACAAAAGTATAACCACAATACAGCACAACAAAAATATAACATTAATACATTATAAACATTTTTTAACACAGGTTAAAACAATAGAACTATAAAAATTTTCACATCTCATCTGGGGCTGGATCTCTCTGAGTCACAATAGCGAGATCAATGGCCCCATGCCTGCCGGAAAAGCCAGGTTTTAACAGCTTTGCGGAAGGCCAGTAGGAGCCGGAGCTGCCACAGAGAAGGACCTTTCCCATGGGCTCACCAGCTGACATTGTTTAGCTGACGGGACCCAGAGGAGACTCACCCTGTGGGATCTTACCGGTCGCATGGAGACGCAGGATAGGAGACGACTATAGCCATTCATTTAGTGACAATTACAATGGCACAGAAAGAAGTGACAACCAATCCTTGCACCTAACAACTATTACAGCATCTCCATATCACATGAACAAAATTCAGGTGAATGGCAACCTGCATGTGTTTATGATAATTGCAATGTCCTGGGGTCATTGCCATTTATGACATTGCCAGCCAACCTCTGACAAGCAAAATCAATGGGGAAAGCCACATTAACTTAACGCAGGGGTGTCACACTGGTGGCCTGCGGGCCAGATGTGTCATGCACAGGCCACACCCACCCCAGCTTTGCAAAGGCAAAAAAGTCATGATACACCATGATACGTCATGTGATGTGATCGAGTTTGACACCCTGATTTAAAGACTTCACTTAATAATTTCAGTGATTTGCTTAACAACAGTGGTGAAAAAATATCATAAAATCAGGTATAACTCACTGAAAATCCTTGCTTTGCAAAGGAAATTCTGGTTCCAATTGTAGTTGCAAATTGAGGACAATCTGTACTTTTATTGTGTGGTAAGGTGCCTATATTTTAAATATATTGTTTTCAATGTACATGATCTAAAATTACAGAGGATCAAAGCTATCTGAGAAGATGCATTGTCCCTTTTCTTATACACAAAAGATAATGCTTTTTTTTTTAGTGTTGTTGAGTACATAATATCATGCTGGTCTCATAGTGAGAATGCAGGAGAGAAGATGGCCTATTTTGTGCAAATGCTTAGGAACCTTTGCTTAGTTGGCTATTTTTTAAAATAATCCTAATAAAGCCTCCCTAATAAAAATATAATTTCCCCCAAATGCTTCCTGAAAATAAACATAATTGTAATCCTACAGTGCTACCTTCCAACTGGAAGAATTTAGGAATTCTTTATGAAGAATACTTTAATCCAGAAAAAAGTATTTTTTTTCTGGATTAAAGTTAAAGTATTCACTTCCATAATTTCATACCATCAGAGTACACTGAGAAAACGGGATATCCCATCATTGTGGGAAGATAACATCCTAGCATCATCATGTTGCATTATGACAAAAACTGAAGATAGTAATGAACATACGGTAGTTTTGTATCTTTGCTTTTATGTCTGCTTCATTTCTTTTCTACATTACTCTGAGGATTTTGTTTCTAAAACCTGCCTAAAAATTGCACTTATATACTTGCGTAATTTTTCCTACAATATATTTTGAAAGATGTTATCTCTGAGTATGCTTTCTAAATATCTTTACTCTGGTAACAGGTTGTCTAGTCGAGTGATTGTTAGCAGTGAGGAATTCTTTAACTTGTCCCATGATGGGATGGAATGGGATGGGAAGGGAAGCGATTGGATGGACATTCATAAAGAGAAAACTAAATGTAAGATGCAGTTTAAAGATGGGCATGGATATTCTGGGGATTGGTAGACCGATAGACTGATTTATGTGACACAAGAGACAGAATTTATTCATCACAATATAATGCTGCTGTTTACTTGCAGCAGTCACAAAATGACATATGTACCTCACTAAGTAACTGGCATAAAAATCATGCCAAGAGTAGCTTTGCTTGATTCCTTGTTTGAATTTTTCTCTTCCTTCCTGTTGGATGTTGGAATTGCAAATGCTAATAAACAGTTTATTCTGTGATTCATTTTCCCTACCATAAATCTAAGTTTCCAAAATTATTTTTCATCCCTGGTGAGTTTAATTTATCTATAAACAATCTGGAGGACACCTGTAATGTGAAGCCTTTGCATTTTCTCTAAATTGTAAACTAAGCATCTGGATTTGAAAATGAAATAAAATAACATTCGGTGGCACTGTTTGTCAAAAGTGCATGAATTCTTCATACATTCTAAATATTTCCTAGGAGTTCAAGGCCACTTGCATGGGGTTTATCTTCATTTTCTTCTCATAGCAACAACTCTGTAAGTGTGGCTGGTAGCCCAATAATTTTCATTGGCTGACAATAAACTTGAATCTGTATCTCCCTGATCATAGCCCCTACTCTGTGGCAGGTATTACTCCCAGAAGGGAGGCAGGCCCCCACCCTTCTGGTCTTCAGGAAGAGTATTGACTGTTGGCTTACCAGTTGTATGAATTCAAAGATACTGAATCTCCATCATTGCATATCCTACTGACCAGAATGAAACAGTGGAGTGTAGATAGAGAGTAAACTATATTGTACTCTGGTCTCCTCTTTGTCTATCACTCTGCCTGCTTTGTTATTAAGATACTCTTAATCTGAAGTCCCTCTCTTCTGTTTTCTTCCCATCTCATATGTTCAGAATATGGGCTCTTTGTCTCATTTCCTGATAGGATGCAATTCCTAGGTGATAAATTTACATGCTCCTGTAATATATTTCCTTTAAATAAATCATTCTGTAGTAGTTATGAAATCTGCTACAATAATTCTTGCCTAGGTTAAATTCTTGCTTCCAGAATGCTTATACATACACACAGAATGCTTCGACTTCCATCATGTTCAGCTAAACTAACTTTTCCCAGCCAACTAAATGTTTGTTGCTTAAACTACTTACTGAGAAATTAGTTTGATTCTCCTAACCCATAAAGAGAAAGACAATGCAGTTTAGGTATCTAAACATAGGGATAACACCTCTATCATATTGCCATTATACTGGAGGAACTTGAAAGAGAAGGTTGGATAAGAACACTAGAAAGTTTGTCCAAGGTAATAATCCTGATTGTGCCATCATGAGTGGAAAAATATCCTCTCAAAATGGAAAAAGAAGTCAAGAACTAGAGAAGGTTGTAACAACCTTCTGATTCTGTGTCATGTGCTAGTTGCACATAAAAATGACAGTGGAAGGAACAACTGTCATGCAAACATTGTAGTATCAAAATGTGAACAAGCTTCAAGTTCATTCACTTTAAATGAGCCATATTTTTTTTAAAAAAAATGCTTCACATATTCTGCCAATCTGATTCTGTTTGCCACTCAAAGGGAAATGATGGGTTTGAACTACTGAAGCAAAAAAAGGCCTAATTTTAGAGGGGATGATAACTTTGAGGAGCAAGCAACTTGGGTGGGAGCCAGTCATTGCTCAGTGAAATACTTTGGGTAATTTAACTTTCCTCCAGAATGCAAAGCAGAACAGGAAAAAGTATGCTCCAAGCCAAGTTCCTCTACGGAGTCACTGTTGGTGGGAAAATGGGAGATTATAGTTTATATAGTATAGATCATAGATAGTTCTGAAAAACCATTGATACTACATTTTCTTCTCTGCTCCTTTGCCAACTGCCAAGTTTGGATTATGTTTCCAAACCAAATACTTCTGAAGAATTTGATTGAAGGCAATATACAAGAGCTTTTAATATAGCTTCGGGTCCACTTAGAAAAGCCCTGGTCCTCCACCTGTGATGTCTCCACATGTAATTGCAAGCTAACCTTATCCCTTGTAATGGGGAAGGCTTTGAAGAGTTCAGAGGTTCAGATAAGCATTTACAGAACAGCTGCTGAAGAAGACAAAAGGCTAGAAGACAGCCTGGGGAAAGCATCGTGCTAAGAGTTCATAACAAACTTTAAAGGTAACCAGAGCTCTCAAAGAGAGAGGAAAACAAGAGGTAAAATGTTCACATGGAAGTTTTCCAGGCACAAAGGAAATGGAGTTATTTGAATTCACAATCCAATGACCCATTTTTTCAGGGCAAACAAAGCATACAAAAATTGGAAAACATGATGTCCTTGCACTTTGATTCCTCCAGGAGGATTTGCACTTGGGAAAAAAAATGAGGACATTCTCTACATGCTGTACTCAAGCGATTCACACATACACATACATTTCTCCTAGCAAGATTGGAGATATGGTACAGGTTGTTCTTTCATTTGCATTGTTCCTTTTCCATGGTTGCCTTTGATGATGCAATGCTTAGCCGTGAAATGATTCTGAGCCTGATTTTTGGTATCTTAGTTACTGTAAAAATAGCAGTAAGAAGAACATTATAACTGAAGTCATAAAATCATGCATGGTATGGTGAATAGACTCGGTTATAATGGTGATGGGTGTACCATTAGACCTGAAAGGTCAGGTTAGGGTTAGATCTTTATGGAGCAAATCTATCTATATGATCACTGAGGATCAACACCAATTTGATCGCATAAAATGAAGTAAATGGATGAGTGGGTCTTTTTTCACCATATAAAACTAGATTCTAAAGCTACTTGAAGAAGCTTAAGAGTTGGACATTTCAGGAGACACACAGTGAAACTATGTGCTCTGCAGCCATGGCCTCCAGCTTTGATAGTTAGTCATGATAACTACATGCTATCTAAGAAATCAGGAGCCACAAACTTCTCAAGATGAGTTGTTGGGGAACAAATAGGAAACTGCTTAGTCTAAGAAGTCTTAGTAAAAGAAGTCTATCTGATCCACACGATTGGAAGCATAAGAATAAGTGTGCAATACTTCTGGGTACTGAAATGTGCTTTTCAGGTGGCAAATAAAACTTACTATCTCTGAAGATAGTAATAAATAATACAAACTATCGGCATCTTAAAGGTTTTAAACATATGTGTTAAAGAGATGGGCTTGATGACTTGACAAAGTCATTTTCCCCCAAAAATTAGATACTAAAGATACTGTTTTGCTTATCTGGAACAGGCCACAGCTAAGAAATAATTTTGCTGGTTAGCAGAATTTTTATTACATTTCTGGGATACTTTTTAACTTTGTATTTACACTTTGGAATATTTTCATTGCTTTAGAACTTGCACTTTCAGGTTTTGTGCAGTCTTTTGAATCATTGCAAAGCAAATTCGTTTACATTTACAAGAAGGCTACTATACGGCAACAAAGCAGTTTTCCGGAAGTTTTTCCTCCTGTCTAAAAGGAATCCATCCCAAAGTTTAGCAGAAGGTACATGAAAGAATAAGCTCCTGGTTTTTATTTTCACTTTGGGTCATATTATGGGAATGAAGACTTCAATTTCAACAGAAAAAGTTTGGTATCCCCAAAGTTGCATTCTATTGCATACTGTTGCAAACAAATTTTGAACAGATAATTTATCTTTAAGTGCTTCAGAGTGGGGTATTTATTATACAGAGCTTAACATTGTGGTACTTCACATTGGTCCACAACACCATAATCTCTCACTAATGGCTATGCTGTCTGAGGCTTATGGTGGCAGTTTTCATGTGTGTGTGTATATGTGTGTGTATACAATCATCTGTTTTTTTCATTAGCACAATGTTTTTCTTAGTACTTCACCTGGGCTCAGATGAAATAATGGAATCTACATTTGTTCTTTGGATCTTCATTTCTTTCCTCTTCCCTACTGCCACAAATCCCTTAAATTGGTTGACTTGCTAAAAATGTTTTCTTGAAGCATCCCTACTGGGGTAGATTAAAGTAGTTTGATAGATTGGTATTTAGCAGCAGTAAAAACTCTGCAGAAGAATATTGAGCTACATCTAGCTGAACGTAAACATCAATTTAAATCAAGCCTGAGTGTTCACCTCCTTTCATTAACACATGGATTTTCTTTATTTGCTTTCATGTCACAACTTCTCCTCTTATGCAATGATTGAAAAAGGTGGGCCAGGGTACCTTGATTATGGAGGCATGCTTGTGAAAATGTTGTGCAGCATTCTGTTTGGGACAAGGGTTTGTTATTTGTTATTAAAACAAACTTTAGCAGGAAAATGATAGCTTCTCCTATACTTCCATTAATTATCCCGGGCATCTCCAGGTGAAAGCTTATAGAAAGGAGAGGTAATGGTAGAACTTGTCATCCTGCCACGTGGATTCAGAACCAACTGGATAAATCCATACTTCATCAGAGCAGCATGCAAACTCCACATGCTGGTGTAGTCTGACACAACACTTAGAATTCAAAGCCACTTTCAAAATATAGGATTCCAGATAGCCTGAGGTCAGTTCCAGCTAGAGTTGCAGGCTTGAACTGGAGAATATGGCCAGAAAGCCAAAATTAGATTCATGAGTTCTTTAGGCAAAGTATATCACAGTACCAGGGAAAGACAGAAGGCTAAAATCTTTGTGTATCAACTGGACCTGTCCAAATTCTGCAGATGTAGTATGTCTGGCTTGAATGAGGGCCCCTGAAATGCTTGGGTCCCAACTTTAGATGGCAAGATTATCATTTTGACTTTAAGAAATGAGAAACAACTTCTAAGTTAAACGATAATATTTAAGCACTGTACTGTAAAGTTCAGAATGATGTTTTTACCCTTGTGAACTACTGAAGCATTTAGCGGGTTGTGTTTGATAAAAACACTAATATAAGACCTGAGAATAAATCGTTATGTGATTTGATATAGTTTTTCTCATGTTTTTATTCTAATTTAAGAAGGTGGCATTGGAAACCACTCAGAGGCGGTTGCTATAAAATGCTCCATTATGAGATGAAATATTGTAAGAAAGTCTTTCCGTTTCAGCAATATGAACTTGCTATAGACTGAACAAGTTTTAATGTATTTATATTTTTATCAGTTTTTTTACATATTTTAAAAAGTTCAGTTGAGAATGCTTACAAATTTGAAGTAAATAATATTTTTTTAAAAAATTATACTTTTCTATTTCCATACTGGCCTGTGTAATAAATTCAAGAATGTTCTCAGAGACAAAGAGACCTTGGCAATTGTTTAATTAGATATTTCTTTGAGAGATACAGGCTCAACGAAGGAATATTGACAGTAATGTCTGAGTATATAGAGATTTTTCCGGAAAAGAATAAAGCTCTATTTTCAAACAGAACACTTCATGGGAATATATATTTATAAAACGACTGTTTCAGATGCTTCAGCATTCATAATGTATATCTTAAAATATGTTGGTGTTATATTAGTGAGCCAATTCTTAGACAATATCTTATTTTTTTTTCAAACTTGCAAAGTCATTGATAGAATTGTCTGATGGCTCCTGTGTTTTTCCTCCTCATTAATTTCCTTGTTCCTTTTCCTTTTTGAATGGTGCATCCTGTTTCTCTTATTTTGTCTTAATGAAATGCCAATTTTACTTTTAACATTAGAGCACATGGTACTATAAGACACACAGGAAAAGGAAAGTTGAAAAAAGGAAAGTTGAAAAAAGGAAAGTTGAAAAAAGGAAAGTTGAAAAAAGGAAAGTTGAAAAAAGGAAAGTTGAAATGGATGAGTCTGGGTTTGTAATTTATGTTTCATTCTCCTTAAACAATTACACAATAACTCTATTTATGAACAGTGAGAAAATAATATGAAAAAAGACATTATTCTCTGAATAATGAATACCAGGTGGGCTATAAAGAAATGAAGAGCAATCATTTTTGCAAATATTTTTCCCTGAGTGCACTTTCAACTCCAAAAACACCAATGTCATTCAAATGTTTCTCTATTTTACAGATTAATGTTTTTTTTTATTTACAGGTTTTTGCAATACTTCACAATATTCTCAGAAGTATGTCTTTTGATGTGTGTGTGTGTGTGTGTGTGTGTGTGTGTGTGTGTGTCAATCTGATCTGTTAACTTACCTAGCAGCTCTGAAATAAATGGCTACCACAAATTTTTCCTGAGGAAAGGAGCAGATGTTATATTGGAGGAAAACTGTGAAAGAATAATTCCTTTGATTGCATATGCTTAAGCTTGGTGTCCTGTGCCTGATTGCCTAGCTTATTTTTTTTTTATTAATATTATGGTTTTCTTATCCCCTTCCCTCCTTCCCAGAATTTCCTTCCCTGCATACAGTACAAGCTGTCTTAAACTGGTTTTCTTTGTGTGCCTGCCTGAAAGGCACTAACTGCAAGTTAGTTCAGCTCTGCAACCTTAATTGGTTAATTAGCACCTGAACCCAACTTGCATTGCTATCTGAAATTGGCAGGATCCTAATCATTTTGATCCCAAAGGCTTCCTTTTGTATCCTAACTGGCCAGACTAGGAGTGTGTTACGCTCGCCAGCATCAAGGCATTCCTTTCAATGTGTATTCTGCATTGTCTGCTTGTTTAATCTCTTGTAGTCTCTTGAATGTAAAATGGAAAGATTGATTTCTCTTTACTAATTATCCCTGAACTGAGATGAGTAGAATTCCAGTACATGAATCTTCGAGGCAGTTAGGACTCTCTTGGCTGATAGAGGTTGTATGTTCCTGACATCGTAAGTATTTATGGGCTATTTCTTAATAATTTTTTCTAAGCTTTATTAAAGTCCTGGAATCTCTTTTGGTGCTCTACTTTGGTATCTCTCCTGCAAATTCTAAATTATGTGTCAACCCACAGATTATAAAGGAAACACTTGGTTATTGGCTAGAGCAGACAATAGAACAAGGACTTTGAGCCCAAGAATCAATGAAAAATGAGCTTGAGAGAAAGTTGATGCAAGATAGCAGAGGCAGAAGAAGATAGATGCTGTTGGAGGAAGTTCTAAATGTAAATTGCACCAAGGAAAAGGAAGCATCTTCTTTTTAAGAAAGGGAAAGGCTTTGGCTGACAGAGAATGATGGAATTGGAAAAGGAAAGGTATTGTGTAATATGTGCTGCAAAGTGCAAGTGCATTTATATACAAGTATATATACAAGTGCAAAAAGAAAGGAAAGTAACTAACATGAACATTTTATTCTTTACTTGTGATCCTGGATGTCCCTGGTTTTGCAACTTGTTGCTATCCATGCAAATTTGTTTTGCTTGTTTTTTGCAATTCATTAAAAACCCTGAAAATTTTGAACACAAACAGGAACCAGCAAAAAAAAAAAATCCTCATCCTGGATCTGAGAGTGGACAATGAACTTCATTTTTATTTGTCTTATAACATTCAAATAGGATTTGCAATTCCTTGCATAGATCAGTGTCCACATTTTAAACACCCCATGTTTAGGCTGTGTTACCCCCTCCCTTCCCTTTTCTGATCTGAACTTGCTAGTACACAAACTCCTTGCATAACTACTAGCCTGGCTTGGCTCATTTTAAAGAGGGAGCCAGATTTTCAGGCATTGCTTTAATCAGTTCTCCAAAAACACTTGCATTTCTCCCCTTGCGCAATGCTCTCTAGCCAGCCACTTTCACAAATAAAGCACAGCTAGCAAAGAAAAGCCAATGAACTATGAAACCAGAAGTATCATTCAGCCATGCGCTATATTTTAAATAGAATAAAAATACATATTGGAAGGTGTTGAGAAACACATGGGGCTGAAAAGCGACAAGAAAAAGCACCCCATTCATCCGGCATTTCCAGGTGGAGGGTCTTGAGGGGAGCCCGCTTTGGCAAATCATCTCTCTGTAACTGTATATTATACAAATGTTATTGGAAGGCCAAATATAGGCATTGCAAGAGGAGGTGGGAATAATAATAATGATGATGATAAAAAAAAAAAGAAAACACCTTGAAAGATAAATTGGGCTGTTTGGGAACCAGATCTCAAGCTTTGCCTTGTGCTTGTCTTAACGGATGTTGGAGCTGCTCCCAAAGCTCAGCCAGGCCATTTAGAGCAATAGGTGAAAACCAACATATTTCTTTCCTCCCGTTGTGAACAAAGGCCTTGGGGGAAGATTGTCTTCCAGACGGTTTGGGAAAGATCAGTTCAGACAGCTCCCCTGTTTTTCAAGCTGCCTTTGTTCAGGCAATTTATTTGCTGAAGAAAATATCTATCATCTATCTATCTATCTATCTATCTATCTATCTATCTATCTACCTACCTACCTACCTACCTACATACATACATACATACGACTCACTGGAGATGAGCCTAATGCTAGGATAGATTGAGGGTAAAAGAAGAAGGGGACGACAGAGAATGAGGTGGCTGGATGGAGTCATTGAAGCAGTAGGCGTGAGCTTAAATGGACTCCAGAGGATGGTAGAGGACAGGAAGGCCTGGAGGAACATTATCCATGGGTTCACGATGGGTTGGACATGACTTCACAACTAACAACAACAAAATCTTACCTATTGTCTGCTACCACCTAGCTTTCAACATGTTTCAAATATTAACAGAAGTGACAGTCAATCAAAACTCTGTTTTACTAAGTACCACATACCACATACAGAAGGCAGCCTTTTCCTGCAATATCCACATTAAATCATTCAATAAAGCTCTGGATCCTACACCAGGCTATGAGCATCTTTCAAATATTTCGCTGCAGTTGTTAAAAAGAATACCATTACCAGAAGTTACTGAGAGTTCACACTGATGTGAACTGACATGCAGCTGGGGTGCCAACTCCTGTGAAGCCTTTTGGTTAAAACCATTGACAATGTCTGTCACTAAGCATCCATGGAAATATAAAGATCAGTAAAAATTGGAAGATGGTTCATGGTCAATGCTTGTTCTTGTTCTGAGGCAGAAGATAACAAGCCTATTGTTCAGTTTCTGCTCTAAAGTACTTGATTGGTCATATCTATAGAAATCTTCATAAATATTCCTGATAGCTGACAAGTATAGCAATTTAAAAAAAACTGATGTTCAAAACTAAGGATCAATAGTGAAAGTTAAAATAAACAAGATTGGTAGCAAATTCATATAAATAAAATAAAATAATATTGTTAGAGAAGTGCAGAATTGGCTACAGATTTATACAATAAATTGTACCCTGTAAAGAAAGAAAAAAAGATGTCTGAAATATAAGATGATGTCCAACAAAATATGGTCTGGAATTGTGGCATTCTTAGTAGAGAACAGTGAGAGACACTGCCATAAAGTAATGAAAAACACCTTCTAAGCCAGAGGTGTCAAACTCAAGGCCTTGGGGCCGCATCTGGGCCGTGGGGTATTTAGATCTGGCCCACAGGCCATCCTGGGAACAGCAAAGGTGTGGCTCTGCCAGCAAAAATGGAGCCTGGAAGAGCTGCATGCAGCCCTCCTGAGCTCTGTTTTCACTGACAGAAGGTTGCAGGAGGCCGTCACAGCCTAAAATGGAGCTTGGGAGCCTGTTTTTGCTGGCAGTGTGGTCAGGCCATTATTGGTGCCCCTGACATGAGTGACATTGAACTGGCCATGCCCACCATGACCACGGCCACCCCAGCCCCCCAAGGTCAAATACAACCCTGATGCGGCCCTCAATGAAATAGAGTTTGACACCCCTGTTCTAAGCTGTCATAAGGCAGAGATCTCAGAACCATAAAGATCTTCCAATGCAAAGAATGGAATTCTTTCTTTTTTGTTGAGATATTCCTATGCTCTGCATAGGAGCTTAAATTCTGATGTCACAGGTGAATAATTAAACTCAGGAAATGGTTAAATGCTCCCAGAAATGGCAGGTTACATTTTAATACTGAACTGTGTTGTTAAAATATTCACCCAAGGAGAGGCAAGTTCTGTTGTATTCTGTCTCCTGATATTTTGAGAACTTCAGGTAGAAAGAACTGGTAGAATTCAAATTACTTCTGCACATTTTTACCTCTTCTTTATTCCATATATCAGAACATCTATGCTTCTGAGTCAACAATTTGTTTAACAGTTGCTAGAATTTGTGAGTCAAAAAACTCCTCAAAAACCTACCAGTTATAGGAAAGTCTTTTCCTAATGACATGCTTTTCTCTTACTTACTTTCTTTCTACTTTTGATTCTGATCACCTTTTTCAGCATGAACAAGAGAACTGAGCAATAAACACATGGGATACAGATATCGGAAACACTTTATTTTAGGGTAATTTCTGATATTTTTGACCAAAAGACAATATCAAAGTGCTCCTTTCCCATTAGAAATGGTAGCTGAAAAAAGGAGACAAGGAACACCATATCTACATTGCTGCTAGACAAGAAGGTTGCCTAGCAACAAATATGCCCATGCTTTAGTTTGTGCTACTTATCTCTTCTCTGCCCAAGGCAAGTTCTACAACAGTAGAAGAGTCTCTTGCCCCACTGCTTTCACATATGGGAAGGTTCAAGAGTACAAAAGCGACTTCCAAGCACAAATATAACACTTGTTAAAATGAGTGCACACTACAGGATGGAAACTCACCATGGTTGCTGTGAGGTAAGCGAAAAACCGAGCCTTTTAAAGTGGGTGGCAGAGAGGTTCAAACAGCATACTACAAAAAGCAGACTGGTGAAAGTGAGCAAACTAGACCTACTCCACACAACTTCTTGCCCTTTACCAGGCTTTCTGCCAGCGATTAAACAAAAGGTTCTGCATATCAATAGACAGATCCATTCTTGCTTTGATGCTGGGCTGGAGTATGTAGTAACACAAAGACCAAAACATTCAACTTCCTGTAAGGGAGGGAAAGGGTAAGGGACAAATCCATCCTACTTGTTTTGAAAATCTCAACACCAGCCATAATTTGTTTGATTACATACCGTAGTATCAAGAGTATCAAATTGATATCAACTACCAGTATCAGCTACTGCTTACATTTTCTCCAGGACAATCTGTTTCCAGTCTGGTCTTTCAGGTCTTCCAATGTTACACCCATCACTACTGTAATTGACTCCACCCATCTTGCTGCTGGTCATTGTCTTCTCTTTTGTTCCATCTTTCCCACTATCATAGACCTCAAAAAAGATAGATGTTTGCATAATGTGTCTGATGTATGAAAATGTGAGTCTAGTCATTTATGCCTCAAATAAGAACTTAGCGTTGATTTGTCCTAAAATGGTGGGTTGCTCCCGGTTCACCCTGGTTCGGGCGAACCAGTAATGGCGGTGGCGGGAGGCTCCGCCCACCCACCCAGACATCATCAAAAATTATCTGTGCATGGGCAGAAGCACCGCATGCTTGCAAAGCAAGCGTGCGTGGCCACACACTACCAATAATGAACAGGTAGCGCTGGGTTTTGAAACTCACTACTGCCTATGATCCATTTATTTCTGTTCTTGGCTGTCCATGGTATTCTCAGGAGTTTTCTACACAATTCAAAAGTGTCAATACTCTTTCTATCCTGCTTCTTCAAAGTACAATTCTGCTTCTATAGACTGACACCGGGAAAACCATCGCCTGTATGATTCTGATCTTCTGACGCTTCCCAACATCTAAGTATTTTTTCCAAGGTCTTCATGGCTACTCTACCAAGTGCTAGTCTATAGCACATTTCTTGGTTGATGATTTCTTTACTGTTTGACAGCTGAAAGGCAAAAGCTATGCACCACTTCAGCATCTTCATGGTCAAGTTTAAGACTGGTTGCTGTACTGGTTGTCATGGATTTGGCATTCTTTCTATTTAATCTTAGTCCCAGTTTTTCATGCTGCTTCATTTTCATTACCGATCATTTGCATTTTCATATATCAGTGTGATCAGAGTACTGGAGGTTATTCATATATATATATGTGTGTGTGAGTGTGTGTGTGTGTGTGTGTGAGTAAGTTCATGCCCCAATAACATTATCAATGACTACATGAATCATTCTAGGTGGTATTTTTTAAAAGTAAGTATTTGCTTTTTATAATAATAATATATAGAAAGCATCTGAAGAATGTAAATAGACTTTCTGTAAATATATTAGCTTTAGGATGCCTTTAAGGTATGTATACATATACGTAGACAGTATCGTTTTTGTTTCCTGGAAACAAGAAAAAACACAAGGAACAAGAAAATGCAGAAAGAAAAGTGAGCATATTCAAGACTGCTTGTTATTGGCTGTTAATAGGCTTTATCAGGTGCAAATTAAACTGCTGCTTTAAGCCTTTAAATCCTATATGACTTGGTGCTGAGATACTGGTAGAATCACTTTCTCTAGCCACAATGGAACCCATAGTATGAAACAGTATTCCCAGAAATGACCCTTGCTATTATGTTATTATGTGGATTTGTTTTATATGATGCTTTTATTGTGCCACTACTGATATTGATTTTAATTTTGCTAATTGCTTATTAAGCATCCTATGGCTGTATATACAACAAATGTTTTACGTTGTTTATGTTGTGTACTACCAAGAGGCTTTTGATTATAGAAATGTGACAGAAAAACTAATAAATGTGTATACGTATATTCCAATAAAGCTCAGGAATTTAGAGTTACAGCACACACATAAAAAAACCAGAACAGAACTACCTGTTTTGAAGAAACCCATATTGGAACAAAGGAAATTTAGGCCGCTATTTAGAACTCTATTAGTAATAGCTCTGAAATCACTCTTCAGTGAAAGGCTTGCAGAACCAAATCCTTAGGTAATAAATCATGAGATATATTCATAACTCATCTGAATGTAAATGCGTAATGTGTCCTTCTGAATGTTGTCTTTATTGGCTAAGTTGAGAAAAAAGAATTGTCACATTAGTTTTGTCATTGCCATTATCATCTGATTAATAGGAATCCTGATTAACAATAAACCTATGATACTAATGCTCCCGTAGCTTGAGAATAGGACAGAACATTCCCAGAGTCATGGATGAAATGAAATTCTACTATTCTTTAGAGAATATGCCAATTAGCTACTGAAAATCTGATTCAACAGCAGAATAGACACACAATGTTGATTTGCAATTCAATTATCAAATTTCCATTAGATTAAGGGAACCAGTTTTCTTCCTTTATATAGCACCTGTTATATATGAAATGTGCAAGACTGCTGGTCTTAATTCAGCTGTACATAATTCAAGATGCAGTTGCTTATTGTCTAAAATGTGACCTTCAATTTCCTGAATAGGACAAATACATTAACAAATAAAAGTTCTACTCTTAATGAAGTCTACATGGGAATGGAAACATATAAAGCAATGTTTCTTAACTGTTAGTCAAAGGACACCAGGAAGTACCCCCAAGGCCCTTTCAGGGATCCACGAAATCAAATTATTTTCCAGTCTATGTCGAAAAATAATACAGTATTAAATTCTATCAAACAGTTGTGAAAAGTAGTAGTGGCAATGAATGTGTCCATTTTCATTGTTAATATAGTAAATATTAATAAATATAACTTACATAAACAAAACTCTTTTGGGATCCTCTATAATTTTTAAAAGTACAAACGTTCCAGAGAGAACATTTTAAGAAACACTAATAAAATTTTCCTTCTATATGTAATTTCATAGAAGACCCTAAATTTTCTTAAACTGTTGTATGTTGGAAGAGAGGATTAAAACAGCAAGATTGATCAGGGAAGATGAGAAAGTTTTGACCTGGATACAAGATAATTGCAGGGGGACAACTACACAAAGAAGTTTCTTAGAAACAGAAGAAAGCCAAATGGAGGAGACAGCATAATGCAAGAATGTGACCCAAAGTTGTAAGACTGTGAAGAGGAGCTCTTGTATTTTGGAGCTCCAGAACAGATTTCGGGGCCTCGTTGTTTATGATGCTTCTAGATCCCTAGAAGAAGAAGAATCTTCATAGACTACAGAGATTAAAGGACGATTATGTAAGTTATAATAAGACAAAACTTCCAGCCTTTGCCCAGAAGAGAAACAACAGATGATGATCAAGAAGTCCCTGAAAAGGGAGTAAAATAGAAATGTTAGCCATATAGCTTATCGATAGAAATGTGCTGCCTTCTGTAGGAGTTAGCACCCATTCCTCTCCTAGAAGAATGAAATATTTTGAGAAATATTAAAAAGGCAGAATATTATATTTCCCTGGATGAGAAATTGAGAAACATGCTCTTGGAGACAGAAAGCAGCCCCCATCTTTCTTGATGGCAGATGTCAGCACTTAAGAGATAAAGAGCTTATTGAGATCTATTTGTAAGCAAATTCCCTGCAGCAAGGTCTGAACAAAGATAGGATTAGCCTTCAGCCACAATAGCAATTGCCCGACAAGCCTCTTCATTGCATCAGCAGACCAACCTTCAACAAAGCTTGGTTCATACAACCTACAGAGCCAGCTATGACCCCTATAACAGCCAATAGAATACATGTTCTTGAACAGGAAGTTCAAGTTCAAAGTCCAAGAGAAGGTATAAATACCCCTCACTCTCAACTCCATGTTCTCAGCTGCCCAGAACTACCCATGTGCTTTTGCTTCATCAATAAATGAACCCTCTTTCCAATCTGCCTCCAGCCTCCATTTTGTCTCCAGTGCCTTTCTCCTGACTTTGGAAAATGGACCTGGATATTTCTTCCAACACTTCTTCAAGCAGACGTTCAGGATGTGCTAGAAAAACTTCCAAGACTATTAAGTCTGCTGATCGACATCTTCTAGGATGAAACTTGCAAGTGGAACACAGGAATTAGAGAGTATTATGTATTCAAAAATATTAGGCTATACAAAAAGGGAAGGAGAAAGCCGTTATATGTGAAAGGCATATACCGAGAATCAGGAACTTATGGTCTACTTGAACGTGTTTGGGTAAGGAAATAAAGCAAAACAGCAAGGATATTGTGGAATGCCATTTTGGTGCAGTGGTTAAGGCAACAGGCTAGAAACTGGGAGAGCTTGAGTTCTAGTTCTGCCTCAGGCACAAACTCAGCTTGGGTGACTTGGGCTAGTCACTTTCTCTCAGGCCTAGGAAGGAGGCAATGGCAAAACCACTTCTGAAAAACCTTGCCAAGAAAACTGCAGGGACTTCTCCAGGCATTCTCCGAGAAACAGACTTGATGGAACAGAACAGGAAAAAAACTGTTCAACAGTAGAACAGATTGCCTTGGGATCTGATGGACTTTCCTTTGCTAGAGGTATTTCAGCAGAGTTGAAATCGTCATCTGCCAGGGATGCTGTCATACTGGAATCCTGCAGTGACCTGGGAGTTGGAACAGAAGTTCTCCAAAAAGCTTTCCAACTCTTACATTAATACATTAATCCATAGCTTTCCTAGCCTAACCCAAAATTGCCTGTCTGCTCATAATGTTTAAGGAATGAAATCTACCATCAATTTATATAATCTTCACCAACTTCAGTGTTTTTAAAATTCATTCCTTTTTTTATCCTCTGCAATCTCGGAGGGTTTTTTTCTGTTATTTTTCTTTACATGCCAAGTTTTGTGTTGTTGCTGATTATACTCTGCTGCCTCAATCATCAACTACTTCTTTTTCCATCACTTTGCCTTGCTTTTCGCTTTTGCTTTTATTTCTTTTTCCACCTCCTTCCATTTTGAAATGAGTTGCTAAGTTGCTGGTCTAGAGGGCAGCTGATTGTTTGAACCAAATGTTCACTCTCTTCTTTTTAAAAAGGCAACCAGAGCTGCATTTCATCTTTAGCATGGGGACCTTTTGAAGAAATAAGCTGCTTTATCTTTTCTGTAGATCCCTTGGGATGAAGAAGCAGAAAGAGGTTCTTCTTTTGCTCAGTTCACCTGACCAAAGTCTCTCATTAATATTTTCAGACCAGAATCAGAAATGTCTTGCTTGTGCCTTAGTTGCTTTGGGGGAGGTAAAGGGAAGCTATTTGGAGAAGTTGTCTCCATGGCAACTCATATTCCCCTCAGCAAATGTGCACAGGTCACCTGTTTCTGTGGAAGTTTCTCCCTTATTTTCTTTCCCTGCCTCTCCAACAGGTGCCAGGGAAGCAGATGCTGTTTGCTACACCAGCCAGATGATGTGAGAACGTCTCTGATTCAGGAACGATACCTCAAAAGGGCTGACCTCCTACAGTCTTGAAAGTCTGCAAACGTCTGCTTTGGCTTGTGAACAGGAATAAAATGCAGAATTCCAAGTAATTCACATTGTGGGAGGGAGACAAGAACCTGACAGTTCAGGACTTAAGTGCAAACCTGGTGAAACAGAAAGGCCAGATGGTGACATGCCTCGACGCTTGCATATCCTACTGCCGCATGTTTTTAAAAGTTGCTAAAGTATAGGAGATAGAAAGATATTTTCAAGCCAGAAGGGATTGACATAACTGACTTTGCAGAGAAAATGGGACATTACAGCACTGCTAGTTTCTTCAATATGAGTCTTTTTGCTCTCCCCGCTCAGCAGCAACATAGACAAAAAATGGACATGAGTCACAGTCAACATTAACTTTCCTTCTCCTAAAAAAAAAACACACCCTCTTACACTATGATAGAATTATCAAATAGTGTCATACATCATAGTTTCCCAAAAATATATAACTTCTGGTATATAAATGAAGAATAGTGACATTGTCAAGTCACTGGAATTCTTAACTTTATTCCATCTTAAGTCTTAGATACATGACACATTTTTTTAAAAAGCCTAATGATATTAATGTTTACATAAAATACGGTCTTAGCAAGACTATCTACCCAAGAAACAAGCAACAATGAGAGACAAAAGATAGCTCTTGTACTTTACTTGGATAAAAATGCATGCCAAATAAAAATATCAAGTGTGCTTATATCTGTTTCATTTCTTCTAATTTATTAATATACCCAGCCGTATTATTGGAATACGGAACGGGGATGCTATAACAATACCCACAAAGGTAATTTCAAGTAGCATACAGCACTCTCCACAAATCTGCATGGTCAAAGACCACATCACAGGAAGAGAAATCCTTTATATTTTACGAGAAGAGTCTTCCATTCCTCTACCCACAATAAAATACCTTATACCAAATTCTGGGTTTAGAAAACTTAGAACTACGTCGACTCCAGTTTGACCTACGCGTAGCACACAAAATTATCTGCCACAATGTCCTACCTGTCAATGACTACTTCAGCTTCAACCACAACATTACACGA
>JANHFM010002029.1:4110-22121 GCA_032468115.1 Grayia smithii
AAGAAAGAAAGAAAGAAAGAAAGAAAGAAAGAAAGAAAGAAAGAAAGAAAGAAAGAAAGAAAGAAAGAAAGAAAGGCTGCCTTCTGGATGGAGTCGACTCCCAGCATATGTTTGGAAATTAAATCGGGCACCTCGGGCAGCAAATGGGTGAGCAAAGGCATGTAATTTGCATGG
Source organism: Grayia smithii (assembly GCA_032468115.1). Lineage (NCBI taxonomy): Eukaryota > Metazoa > Chordata > Lepidosauria > Squamata > Grayiidae > Grayia > Grayia smithii. The sequence goes on from JANHFM010002029.1 coordinate 4,285, forward strand.
GGACTTCTTAAAGAATTTGAACAGCAGTGCCAACTCTTTTCCGCCCGCCTCCGCGGTTTAAAGGAAAAAACCCCAAAGGCAGCTGGCGAAAGCGCGATGTGTCTGCGGCTGAGACTTTGCCTTGCCTCGTGCCCAGAGCCTGAGTAGAAAGAGCCGGAGTAGAGCTACTAGCCGGAGCTAGTAGCCTCGCAGACCAGGGAGATTCGCTTAGGGGAGAGTGCTACTTTCGACCACCGGAGTTGCTAATCAGACTTCCCAAACAATGAATCTCAAGCGAGATCCACATAAACAAGTTTACCAGCTATTTGCCAAAACTTCACTTCCTCCTTTTTCTCTCTGCACGCTATAAAAATCTGCAAACTAATCTGTCTGCAGCCTCGCTGCGCGACGTCATCGGTGGGCGGTCTTTTGAACCCCCCTCCCACTCTACTCTGGGGCGGGGGGCGGGGGAGGAAAAAAAGAAAAGATCCCAACACAGAAAGCGCGTGTTTGGCGGAGCTGCTGGGAGGTAGGATCCTGCCCCAAACTTTCTCTTGAGTTTCGTTTCGTTCCGATTCGGATTCGGATTTTTCCCGATCGCTTTCGGGAGCGGAGGACTCAGGGACGCTGTTCCGAAGTTTCCCGGAGGATCAGCCTTTTTTTGCACAAGCTGGCAGAAAAACTTCAGATCCGGCAAAAGCAACGCCAGTAAGTAATTTTGGGCTGGCTCTCCTTGAGCCAGGTGTATGTAGCCCTGTGACGGTGGGTTAGGGTGTGACGGAAAACATCGCTGCAGAGGAGGTGGCAGCTGAGCTGGACAGATGCCGACGAGGCAGATCGGCGTTGAGCTTTAAAGCATCCCAACCAAATCCGGACATCTGGCGAATCGCGAGGTGTCCCGGCCTGGCAAGAGTCGTAGCAAAAAATTTTTTTAAAAAAAGCTTTTAAATTCTTCGAGCGCGACGGTAGATCGGATTTTGATATCAAGATGCAAAGTGTTAGGCAGTGGTGGGAAAGAAGGTGGTTTCTGAAGCCACCGGCATAATAGAAACACTCATTTTGAAACTATGCATTTAAAAGAAAGGGAAATCTGTTATGATTCACTAAATAATGACTTGAAACAGGCTTGGTTGGGGTGTTCCTCTTTGGAGCTAAGACGAACATCGACAGATTCGGAGAAACACCCTAGGGGGAAAAAAAAGAAATTTGACTGATCTCATCTGATTCTTTGCTTACAGAATAGGCTGGGCTTTGAATTTTGTGAGTGGCTTAGTGGGCTTAGAATAGAATAGATTCCATTTAGAAATGCAGTTGGAAAGAAACAGTTTTAATTTGTTTATAACAAATTTGTTATAATGCAATTCTCTTTTATACAATTTCATTTGTTTATAACATGATTCTGTACAGTTTTTAGCAAAGTTCAGTTTGAGTTCCAAAGAAAACCCTTACATTTTATTGAACCTGCTTCCAGATAAGCAGATTCACTTGATTTCAAAGACTTTCTGAGCATGTACAAACTTGTACTATAATCAAGTTAAACTTTTGCAGTGGCTTAGTGTCAGGTACAGTCATCATGTTAGGGCTGTAGCTTCAGTTTGGCATGGATGTAAAAAAAATTGGTAGCAGGATTGGCAAAAACAAATGTGGTCACCAAACATTACTTGTCTCACTTCGCATGCCAGCCTGTCTTCCTTATGAAACTGAACAATCAACATTGTGCCTTGGATAGCAGGTAAGAGACTAGAAATGAGTTGTGTAGGATACCAAACCTGTCGTTTAGAAAAATGCAGGCAATACAGTAAGGTTGAATATGAATAAAAATATAAGAGATTAAAAGTCTGTATTATAAAGCAGGGTGTGTTTCAGATGCAACAACAACAAAAATTGCCTATTATAACTTGAGGCTTGTTGCTGCAGCAGTAATGCCAGCTTTATTACGCCAGTTATTATGCCACAGTCCCTGAAGCTTCCAATTGCAAAAGGTTGTCAAATGGCAATTGAGGGGGGAGATTCATTTGGTTTGTATTTTATTTTTCAGTTTGTCCTTCTTGAGCCAGTGCACAAACTGAAATATAGTTTATGCATTTTCCAGCATATCAACATTTTTCTGAATTTTAAATACACACAATTTGTACACATTAGGGGGAAATGAACAAAAAATTAAAATACAATAGAGAAATCTGCTTGCAGGAATATGATCATATTTCAAATGGGTATAAAATGTACATATTTGAATTCCACTATAATGGGAATTCTTCATAGACATGACCACACTGGACTTGGTGGTTTTTTGGGCACTACTACTATGCTGCACCATCTAATAATAACCCTCTGAAGTAGTTTTGTTTTTACCTCCAAGAAGCTTCTTGGATGAGAAGCGAAACGTCTTCAAAGAAAAACCAGAAAGTCAGTTAACTCTTGAAAAAGCACCTTTGGGACAAGTGAGGATCAATGAGAATCTCCATAGAGTAGACACTCCTGAAGAAGTGCGTATAAGATGACTATTATGTAAAGATATCTTTGCCCCATTTGAAAATCCTCAAGTGGCATAGCAAGCATTTATTAATCCTAGAAGAGTAGAAAAAGCAGCCACAAGTTAAATCACAAAGAGTATAAAAGTTATTTGTATCTCTTTTGTGCCATGGGCAATCAACTGTTGTGCATTGTATCATTTGAGTCTATACTACAGATTCTAATCCATGCCTGTGAATTTTTTTGTCAAGTCAAGGAATTAAACCAAACAGGAGATTTGTGATTTAATCACTGAGTCTAATCCTCGGAAGCCAGTTATCAGGAGCTCTTCGGTAGCTTAGAAATTGCTTATCTTGCTTCTTTCCAGAATGGTTCAAGCCTGGCATGTAAATGGCCTTGGTCACCCTAATTGATTAGATCATCATGGGGGAAGGATAAGGAAGCAATTGGCAGGATCATGTTGTAGCATTCAAGGAGTTGAAGGCTATGGTGGTTCTATTTCTCTGGGTCCTATCAGACCATTTTGGGAAATTTCCTTGGGGATTCTTCAAGGCCTCTCGTTATTTAACATAATAATCCACAGTTGTGATAAATATAGCAATACTAAAAATATATTCCTTTCATGTGCTTTCATGGTTTGATGTTTCCAGAATCTCCATATGTCCAGGCTGTAAAGGACCGGGAAAATAGTTAGCCAAAGCTGAATTCAAACAGGATCAATAATACCTAGACCTTCTGGTGAGGTTGCATTGTTTTTTATGGAGCATACAATATTCACAGTATGGTGTCCTCTTGGGTCCCAAAAATGGCACTTAGCAATCACTTAATATTAGTGGCAAGATACACATGTAATGCAGAATAACTACCAATCTGTCACCAGATTGAACTGAAAAAATCAGAGGTGTCCTTTCATGAAAGGACTGAGTCATGATGGACTCAGTTTGGTGATTCATAAAATGGCAATCTGAGGGCTGTACAGTAATACGTGGTATAAGAATTAACTCTTGAAGATGTCTAAAATTGGAATTGGCCCAGCAAATTGGAAGCAAAGTAAAACTGAATTTGACAGATTCTCCTATTTCCAGCCAGATTGCTGTGTTTTTGTTAGTTAACTATTTAACTGTTCATTTCTTTCTTCTTTACTTCCTCTTTTACAACTTCAGGTGTCAAGGGAGATACAAAGTTCTGGTTCTTGCACTTCTGATGGCTTCCACCATTGTTATTTCATGTTGTAGCATGTTTTTGATATTGTCTCTCCATCTTTTTCTGACTGTCTCAATCCCTCATGTTCTTTTGCCTTCTCCTCTTTTTCTATATGAATCTCAAGTCATTCTCTCCAAGTGAGCAAACCATTTAACTTGCTGTTTTAATATGCAGGGTTTAATATGTAAGGTTGGTTCTAGTTCTATGTTTATTTATTGGTTATTATTATTTGAGATAATTTACTGGATAGTAGTTGAGAATCATTCCTAATATTTGGCTTTGATCAATACTATATTATTTAGTGTTATATGTTAGGTCTATGCTAAGCTTTATAGGGTTATTCAGTTTAAAGAAATTCAGTCAAATTACTATGTTGGAGCAGGTTGATAAACTTACGTTTTTACTTACCAAACTTTTGCATAAATTCTCTTCAGCTGCTTCTCTACTACTTCAGACATGTTTATATATAACAGACACAGAAGAAACTTACCTTGATGCAAAGCAAGCCAGAGAGAATTAAATCCACCTTGATGTTTATAAAGTAGATTATCTTCCCTCTACGCCTCACTGTACATCCTGAGATGGATTAGATCAATTTTATACATATAGTTGTAGTTTGTTCTGCAGGTTGCCTTGAGAGGATTTATTATCTTAAAGATGGGTTAAATTTGCTGTGGTTTGTCTAGTGTCACTTTTAGATCAGGATGTGTGATTTTCATATAACAAAAATGGACTTCTGTGTGCTTCCATCTCTGGTGATTAGACCCTTAAAGCTAGAAGCAGCCCAGAGTTGAGTTACCCCATCTCTAGGTCCCCTAGATTTTGAGATCATTTATTATTTGCTCATTATATTAATATTTCTATTCAAGGTCCTTTAATAACAACACACTGCTTTTTTAAGTTGGTTAAAAAAGAAATTAACAAGGCTCACTTTGAAATATGACACTTAAAAAAACCTGCATGGACAATGATGAATGTGCTGTATCCATTGTCTTCTAAGAAATCTGTAGAATTCTATGCTAGTCCTTAATCCTGAAGGTGAGGTAGCTGGTGGAAAAAGACAATGTTCTCATGGTTGGATGGTCAGCTGCCAGCGAGAGCTGCCTTGGCTTTTCTCTTTATTGTTGTTATTTGTAGCACTAGTTAAGTAGTATTTATTAAATTATTTTTTTATAAGTGCTGTGGAGGCGTTGATGAACAATTTGAAACTTCATGAAGGGATTGATGAATTGAAGATTGGGGATTGCTGCTTAAAGCATACATTGGGGAAATCTTGCTAAACTCCAAGCAGGTTAATGAAATACATCATTGTTTCAGTTTTAAACCTGACTTATACAGCCATATCCAAGGAGATAATAAAATGAATAAGCATAAACTTATGCAGCCAATTTAATTATATCTGCTGCATAACTAATTCATTTTTTCATTGTGCTGCATATTTAAATGCCTCTTTAATTTTGTTTAGTTTGCACCATTTGAACCATTGGGAATATTAATCTAAACTAAATATATTTTCCATTGTTTGTAGTGCTATTTTTTTTCTTGACCTATTTTTGTGTGTGTGTAAAATACAGGTTCAGGGGCTCTGAATGGAATTACAAAGAAGGAAAGAATGTTGATTCATTTCAGTTGTGTGTCTAGTTGTTTGTTACAGTTTAAATTGTAGATTGTGAGAGTAGATTGAGAGTAGATTGTGTGGGAGAAGACAGATTTCATGAGGAAAGGAAAACCTTGTGCTTGTCACACAATGTTGAGAAGCATAATAGCTTTGCTTTAAAAAGAGATGGTAATCTTACATTGAACTGGCCTTTAAAAACCAGGTCCTTCAACCAAGGTGATTGATGCCTTTTGGATTTAAACAGATTAGTGCTATGAAAATCCAAAAAAATAAGTTAGTGCTGTGTCTTCTGAAAACATTGCTGAAACTCCCATCCACCTAATAAATGACCAGGACTGGATATCATTACCAGATGCATAAGAATGATGGTAGCTGAAATTTTCAGTAGTAGTAACAGTTGCTTGCTTACTTGCTTGACTTTCAGCTATGTTGGGCAATAATGGGAATGGAAAATGTTTATGTAATTAAATAGTGGTAAAAATGTTTCCCTGCATACTCATTATTAATCAGTCTACTTCTTTCAAAATCATAGATAAATGAGTCATATGTTTGTTTGGATGGCAAGTGTTACCATGAGATCTGGAAGTATCATACTTTGATTTTCTGGGCCTCTGGGATCGTTCATTTTACATGGTGTTTGTTGTAGCATAACATAATGGATAAGAAAGCTTTATTTAAAATCAGAGTGATAGTCATTGTGTATCCTATTTGGAAATGTAACCCATTAATGCATTCCTGTTTGTCCCACAGAGTTCTTCTGTGGAAATCTGGCTGTGAGTTTTAGAAGAACCTGGTCCATGGCCATCTCAATCTGGGTTAGGAGGATGAGGCTCCAGCTCTGGTTACAGCTGGTGATGAACTGTGATCATGCTTTATATGTTTTTTTGTTGATTTGTCTTGGTCCTTTGTATGGTAGATCTATGAGCTGTACAGGTAGTCCTTGATTTATAACCACAATTGAACTCAAAATTTCTATTGCTAAGCAAGGCAATTGTTAAGTGAGTCTCATGCCATTTTATGACCTTTTTTGCTATGGATGTTAAGTGAATCACTAGCTATGTGAAGCATGTGGTTATTAAGCAAATCTGGCTCTCTCCATTGACTTTGCTAGTTAGAAGCTTCCCTAGGAAAGTTGTAAAAGACAACCCCAAGACCCCAGGATGCTGCAACTGTTGTAAATACATGGCAGTTGCCAAGTGCCAGTATTTCGGTCATATGATTGGGGATACTGCAGTGGTCATAAGTGTGAGAACCAGTCAAAAATCATTTTTCCAGTGCCATTCTAACTTCAAATGGTGTTGGAATACATGTTAGAATGTATTTTGTATTGCAACAACTACAGAAGTATTCAGCCAGTAGACGACAGTGTTTGTAAGTTTGCTGGGTATAACCTATTTCTCTATGTCTTTTTGTTCTCAGTAAAGTTTCCTATTACAGTTAAGCAGCAAGGCCCATGGTGACTGTACAATGTATTTATTTGATCTATTTGGCTAGGTAACCATCCTCTGCTACCTATTTGTATAATATAATAATCCTGTATAATATAATAATCCTCTGCTACCACTTCTATATAATAAAACAGAATTTCAAAGAAATGGTCATTAAACCAATGTTGTAGGTATGTGATGGCGAACCTATGGCACGTGTGCCAGAAGTGGCATGCAGAGCCATCTCTCCGGGCACACAAGACATTGCCTGTTGTTCTTCCAGGTTCCTGCACACCGGCCAGCTGGTCTTTACATGCACGAGAGCACCAGAAACTGAAAGAGCAGCCACCCAGTCCCCATGTGTGTGCCAGAGAAGATGATCTTCTGGTTTCCGGCACATGCATGCTCGCTGGCCACCTAGGCTTCCGGTTTCTGGTGCCAGCTGGCCAGTGCACATGCACGCGCTGGAAACTGGAAGACCAGGTGGCTGGAATCTGGAAGAGCAAGGGGAGCTTCCCTCCCACTCCACCCAAGCAGGCTTCTGACATGGCTCTAGCCCTCCAGCATGCAACACCAACATGCATCCACGGTTCAGAGCACCTGGCCAGCTCGGGCACACAGGGCAGCAGGGCAGCGATTGTGGAGGCAAGCTGCCCAGGAGGGCAAGAGGAGAGCGCAGTTCTTCATGCATGGAGACACTGCCGAGGGGTAAGAGGCATACCGGCTCGGAAGCGGGAAGGTGCCACTGAGGGGTAAGAGGCTGGCTTGGGGGGGGGCACTTCATCCCGGCCAGAGTTGGGACAAAGCTCTCCCACCTGCTGGCCCCCCAACCCAAGCCCCGGGAATGCTGACAATAGCACGTGCACACTCCCTTTTTAGCACTTGGTGCCGAAAAGGTTCGCCAGCACTGACTTATAAGCTTTTTTTTTTTTTTGCAGATTTGATATTGAATAGAAGGGAGCAGGATCACTGCAACATTTGAGCAATTCCCGAAATTTTAGCTTGAGATTTATTAAGCTACAATTTCTACTAATAGAAATACATTACAAATGAATCAATGATGTCCCCCAAAATAATCCACATAGATTTGGCTGAGATGGGTCCACAAACCATGGCCTGGTATGAAAACAATGAGAATGAACAATTGTAGTCTTGAGCTCATTTCTTTTTCTTTTCACCTTCCTTTGTAAATAAGGTCGAAATAGTTTGAATCCTGTGTCTGAATACCCTAAGAATGTAACTTTAAAATTCTAATGTATGAGAGAGATATATAATGTGATATATCATTATGGTTGGCCACAATCAGCCAGGTATTTAGGCATTGATCCATCTATCAATTTATTCACTAATAATGTGATCAGAGATAGGTAGTATCATATTATAATAGCAACAGCAACACTGCTTCATAGTGCTTTACAGCCTTCTCTAAGCGATTTACAGAGTCAGCATATTGCCCTCAATAATCTAATAATAATACTCCTGATCTATCACAATTGGGGCAATCATGGGAATTTAGAATCTATAACTTCATTCAGGTATTTGCACAGCCTGTATTTTGATGCATTCGAGATTGCAGCTATGATATGCATAAAATAAGCTATACTCCAATTTATTTTATTAGATAAAAATACTTAAGGACTCACAGGGATTTCTAAAGAAGGACGCTGTTTATTAAGGTTACATAATATTGAATATTGGATGAGGGCAAATTAATTAATGTAAGCCCAAGAAGACAAAGGGTTATTATTTTTTTTAATTACAGAAGAAATAATATCCATGGAAAAGCCTCAGTTAAATGACAATGTATGGTGCTATCTCCCACATGCAACAGCATCACTGGTAGGTTTGTTTAGAGCCCTTTGAGTGACAATCACCTCCTTGTCAGCTCTATATAAAAGGTGCCCCAAGTTCCTTCTCCTTTCATTGCTGCAGAAACTACAGCATAAATGTGGGAATTATTTGTAGGAAAGGCAGATGGATTCAAAATTATAAAAGCATCTTATTATTTGTGTTCACATTTTTCTTTTAATTCAATACTCGAGGTTTTTTTTTAAGTGCAGCTTAAATCATATAATAAAAATGTATCCAAATAACATAAGCCACTATAAGCAGAGCAGAACAATCACATATTCTCTTGTTCAAGCCATAATTAGCGGCTGATATTATTATGTGCACAACAAAGTAAAATCATTATTAATATTATTATTAGCTGCATGTGTCTTATGGAGAGAAGGTAGATTACCTGGGAAACAGTCCACCAAGGTGGGCATTGCTGTCGCTGAATAGAATAACAGAGTTGGAAGGTACCTTAGAGGTCTCCTAGTCCAACCCCCTGCTCAATCAGGAGACCCTTTATACCATTACAGGAGCATCTGGTCTGTGAGGGGATCCTGCTCCAGATCAGGGGCTCAATCTCCTGCTTGTTTGTTCTTCCTCATTCAATAACTACATCACCAGCTATAAGCTATTTTATTTATTAGCAAAAATAACTTTCATTCAATTTGACAACATCCTCACTGTGATTATACACTGTTGTTGTTTTTTTGCATGATATATAAGTGGGGAAACATGTTGTGACAGCAAGTATATGCCCAACATATAATAGCTTGAGATAAGGAGAAAATATATATTGACTGCATAGCAATTGATGGCTATTTAACAATAGCAGGAACTAACCTTATCCAGGAAGAAGCAAACAGTGAGCTGCAGACATTGGCTGTGAATACAAGATGAATGGAACCATAAAGAATAATAGTTGAATGAGGTTAGAAAGAACATTTTGCATAATTTTTAAGTTGACAGGTCATCTATCCTGACCCCACTTCCTGTTTGAAGCATGGAAATAGCAATTGTCTCATTATATTATTATGAGGATATTATCCAGGATCTTTCAAGCAAAGAAGTCCTTATCATGAAATCTCAGTTGCTGTCCAGGCATAGGTTTGAGCAAGAAATTCCCTCCTTAGCTCTTTTTCTTTTTATCCCTTCCTAGCTGGCAGGATTTAAACTATACTGCCCTGACACTGCTTAGAAATGTGAGCTTGCCTACTAAATCTTTGTGACAAACAGACATTAAATCCTATACAGCATAATCCTTGGTTTATTAAGTTTTATTAAGGGGTCTTATCCCAAACCAAACATTATTTTTCTGCAGTAAAACAAAGTAAGTAAAACAGTAAGATACCTGGGATTTAATGCTTACTGCTAGTATGCTATACCTGTTTCTGGATGGATTTCTGTTATTTTGATGATTTGAGATACAAAATAATAGTTTCTCTCCTCCTTTTTGCATTGTAGGTCCCATTCATGGGTCCAAGTAAAAGAGTGGATTTGAAAATCATTATCATTGGAGCTTTGGGGTAAGCATATCTTAAAAATCTTTTTTAAGATGCATTTCTCTCTCTCATTCCAAATCCTCATTTTATTCTCATAATGTTTGTGAAATAGGTTAAGGAGACAGAAAATGAGAAAATGGAGAGCTAACTGACTTCTGGCTTTCTAGTGACTATCCCAGAAGTGTTTGTTTATGTAATTTTGATGGCTTCTCATCTCACAGCAGTGATTGTGGGTGAGACACAAAACTAGCAGTTACAAACAATAATCCATGATACCCAACTGGACTAATACACCCCAGTCATAAAACCATGCCAACAGCATAACTCACCGAACCTCCTAGCCCAAATATCAGGCAAGACAGCCAGTCTTCAGAGCCTTACAAGAGATAACAGAGTCTGGTTCCTCTGGGTCTCCAGAGGGATGTTGTTCCACACAGAAAGAATGACTCCAATAAGATGACATTATTGAACGAGGAGACCTGGAGCATGCATTCTCTGAGAGTACTTAGTGGAGCAATGTAAGGAGTAAGGAAGATGACTTGGACAGAGATATGCAAAATCCATATAAGGTAACAAAGGATTAAATATATTTTAAGTCCACAGCAGACAGATAGCATTCTATTATGATACTGCTCAGATACTGACTTATTCCTACTGCAAATAGGAGAAGAAGGTACTACATAATCAGAGTGTATCTATCCACTAGGTAGACTAGGCCAAGTAATCAAATCTACAGGAAGGTTAAAACTACTTTTACTGGTTGTAATAGAATCTTGCAAGTTTAGAACAAGTTGAGATAATGGTGTAATTTTTTTCTGACATTGGAAAGAGGAAAGAAATATTTCCATTAGACATGAAAGTAGATTCACATATTGAATTGTGTAAAGTTAGAGTGGGAGAAGAAGAACTTTTGTGGTTTTAAATTTCAGGCATTTGTGAGCAGAATGGGGAAAAAATGGAATTCCAGCTTGAATATGTTTCATAATGTTCACTAGCAGATCTTTATTCATTACTTCTGTCTTATAGTCCTGGCTATTTTTTTTTCACTTAGAGGGAATTTTTTTCTCTAAAGAAAGTAAAAGAGGTAAATTTTAAAGAATAGGCAGGTGGAGTTTAAGGATTCCATAGATGGTGGATAATCCTCATTCATAAGTTCTCTGTTCCTCATTATTGATGAATCGTAAATATATATTTGGGGGAAATGTGTACTTTCTAAGATAATGTATAAAAACTGTGCAATATTTTTTTAAAAAGATTGATGATAGATATGTGAAATGCAGCTGACAGTACATAAAATGTTCAATTTCTTTTTTACAATAAACCCTAATTTTTTTTTAAAAAACCACCATAAAGAAAGTCAAGGAAAATTATGGATGTGACAGATGACTTTTGTGATTCAATAAAAGTGCTCTTTAAGAAACCCTCACTATCTGGATATATTAGTTTAGAAAAAAGTCCTTTGACATATAACCATTGTAGTTAATCTATTTTTAAAAAGATCAAAGTACATAGATGAATGTGCCATGGATTTATGATCAGTTACTCCAAAAGAAAATGGAATTTCTAGTTGCTGATGTTAAAAGAAATATTACACTACAGCTATCCACTTTGTGCTACTAGTATGACCAGATTGAGTTAGCAATTTGTTAGTGATATGCTAGAATTCAGATAAATAACAAAGCAGGCAAGCTGAATATTTGGGGTTTTTTTAGTTGTCTGTACAGTAGTTGCTATTTTTTCCCAAATAAGCAATCCACAGGATTATTTTGTCAATTACATTTTATATCAATACTTGCAATTATATGCTATACTAGATTCACTTATAAGTTATTATCAAAAACTAATTTGATGGAATCACTTCTTTGAAATAAATATTTGAATCCCCAAATTCATTGTTGAAACTGGATTGCTAAAATTCTGAAGTGGGTTTTGAATTATGCCCACAACCTCCCCCCCAAATAAACTGTTATGGGTGAGTTTTTTTTAATGTTTTCTAAACTGCTGTGAGTGTGCATAGATGTAGTGGTATATATGTAGCCAGAAATTAAAAATATTTGTTAGTAAGTACTGAATATTATTTCTTTCTGAAGAAATGATCACTAAAAGTCCACGCAGTCTTGCTGGCAGATAATCATCACATTATAGTCTTAGAACGTAGCTTTTCTTCTTATTTTTTCCCCACAACAACAACCTTGTGAGAGATGGGTGAGAGAGTGATTGGCCCAGAGTCACCCAACAAACCTCTGGGTGAGAGGCACTAGAACCCATTTGTAGTCCAGCACTTTCACCATTATGCCATTCCAATTCTCACTGTACCATTTGCCATATAATGTTTTGAGCATTCATATTTTTCTTCTCAAGCTGGGAGAGTTGCAAGGGAAGAAAATTCGCTGTCCCTGATCTAGTGAGAATTATTGAATTCAACTGAGTTTACATTTCTTTTAAAATGTGTGCATATTGATTAGAGATCTTCCATTGTCTACTCCTTGGCTTGCAGATGAAGCAATTAGAATATACCAGGGTAAATATATTAAATGGATGTTGTATAAGAAAATTCATACAGCACAACAATCAGAAGGACAAACCAAAGAATACAAATGATATTCTGGAAAATAAGAAAGTGCTTACTTACAAAAATTACAATAAAGAGAACCTGCTAAATTTAAGAACAGATCGCTGTCCAAATATATAATTAAAATGGCAACTCTAGGTGTTTTTGTTAGCCAGTGCCACTCAGATATGTTCTACTGAACACTTTAACTTACCCAAAGCAGGTGAAGAATCTAATACTTGCTATTCAGATCCTAAATCCTGGATCATCAAACAAACCAACTTGAATTATAGCACCATTAGTACATAGTGTAAAATGTCCAGACCATTCTATTTTAAACACCAAGAAAGACATATCTTCTATAAAGTATATAAAAACCTAGTGAGGAGATGATCTTATGTTTGTTGCTTGCAGATATAAAAGCAATGGACACAGTCTCAGACGAGGCCATGCTGATCAACTAAATTGCATAAAGACTACAACTAAATAGTTCTAACATTTCTACGGACTTACTTTAATATAGGCAATAACTGATTGGAATTAGTCTTTGATTAGGATACTCTAATTTCATCAGTTCAAGTGAAACAGAACATTAATCGACAATCTTTAAAAAGTTTGAATCCAAACTTGCTGAAATTTGTGTATGTGTTTCTTCTTTCACCCCAGTGTAGGAAAAACCTCTCTTCTCCATCAGTATATTCACAAGAGATTTTATGAAGACTATCGCACCACCCTTGGAGCTAATATTTTGTCCAGAGTTATGGAAGTAGACCACACACCACTGAAATTGCAGGTGACAGGAGTTTTAATGTCTCAGATTTCTTATTCCATGTTAGCCAAATATTTATAGCTCAGTCAAATGTACTGCAAAGAAAGGACAGATACCATGAAACATTTTCATATGTTTATATTGCTGTTGACAGCAAATTTCCAAGAGAGACCAGAACTTATAACGTTGTAGGAAGGGTTGGACTAGATGACCTACAAGGTCCCTTCCAACTCTGTTTATCTGTTAAAATCATATTAGTCTAAAGTGGCAAAAAAAAACCCAGGAGGAGTCTGGTAGCTGGCATCTAATGAAGTAAGCTGCAGCTTTCACAATTACATGCTTTTTAATAAAATTTGTTAGAAAGGAAACTATCAGACTCCTTCAGAGCTTAAGAACATCACTTTGTAATTGCATCTCTCACTAAAATGCTGACTTCGTTAATGACTATGTTTTCACATAGTCACCTTCAAAGCACTGGATGTTCCAATGGCATTTTGGTTTTCCTTTGAGAAGAGGACTCATTTTCCTATATGTCAGTGACCTATTGGGAGAGGAGGTGGGAGTTCAACAGCATAGCACAGTCTTTTGCTATCTGATTGTCTCAACAAACACCATTTCCTTGCTATTTCTTAATTGATAACACCACATCTAAGTCAATATTCATATTCCGTATAAATAATTCTTAATTATTGTCACCTGTGGAACTGAACCTGCTGCTCATTCATTCACACTCTGTTTTCCTTCCCTGAAGTATATGGCATGGCTCCTTGTTCAGAAGTTTCCTTCAAACTTCTGAGGGAACTTCAGAACTTCCCTCAAACTTTTGAGGGAAACTTGAGTTTCCCTCAAACAAATCAGGCAAGGGAGGCTTTGTCTGCATTCAGTGTGCCTTGCAGATAGCTCCTGTTTGACTGTCTTTTTTTGCTTAATATTAGGAAGGAAGGAGACATTACAAAGCAAAGCATCCACTTCCGGTACCCTTTGACTTTATATGAGTGCCTTTGAGGTTCGCATTAGCCCCAATAACTATAGCACTTAGACTTATATACCGCTTTACCCCCTATATTGCCCCCAACAATTTGGGTCCTCATTTTACCCACTTTGGAAGGCTGAATCAACCTTGAGCCTGGTGAGATTTGAACTGCCAAATTGCAGGCAGTCAGCAGAAGTAGCCTGCAGTACTGCACTCTAACCACTGTGCCATCATGGCTCATCACTAGAATGGAAAAGAGCATCCCAAGGGCTAGTTTGCATTCTGATATGTAGGTACTTTGAAAATATCGCTCCCCATTATAAGATCCATTTTGTGAACGGGTAAATATATTCTGGTAGTCATATAGTGAGCGCGCTTATCACATACTTCAGACTTCCAAATGTGGACCCCACATCCAAAAGTTTCCTATTTTTGCTGCAATGGTTACTGTACTGATGCTAATGCAGAAAGACTTCTTGCCAATTGTAGATAGAGGGATAAAATATAAATACAACTGAATTGTAGAATAGTAATGCTTTTGACACTGCAAATGCTAATACTTGTATTTTCCTCCTCCTTTAGATTTGGGACACTGGAGGCCAGGAACGATTCCGGTCTATTGTGTCCACGTTCTACAAAGGTTCAGATGGTTGCATGCTGGCTTTCGATGTCACAGATATGGATTCTTTCGAGGCCTTGGATGTTTGGAGAAAAGATTTTCTTCAGAAAGTCAACTCTACAGAGCAAAGCTTCCCAATGGTTGTGCTGGGGAACAAAATTGATCTGAAAGATCGACAAGTAAGAGCTGGAAGTAGAATTAGGGATGGAAATTGAATATAGAGTCAGGATCTGAGAACAAATTTTGAGTTTGTTCTCAGACAATAAACATGAAAAAAACCTTAACATGTTTGTAACACAAATAATTCTTTGCATGTTTACCAGGTTTCATATTATAGAATTTTCCCATCTCCAACTATTGAATATTGGAACTAAACTGTATTTGTGCACAAGCCCTGCATTTCTCCTTTTGTTAGATATCAACTCAAAATGGATAGGATCTTGTTGAGTGCTAAGTCTGGTCCCTGAATAATGCAAGAAATCTTGCAGCTGAGCTTCTACAGCAGATGCTTGTCCAGCCCTTGGTTAAGTCCTTCAGTGAAAAATGTCTTCTGTATAAGTCTGAACTTACTAAAGTATAACTGTTTTTAATTATTCCTTATGTTTAAATGAAAAATGCTCCTCTACTAGATTGATACCCGCATTAAAACAAATCTGTGTACCATGTATTCCCTGTCCATTGGCTTATCTTCTCCAAGCAAAGCAAGGATCTGTGTCAATCTCTGAGGCTTCAAGAATATATTCGTTTAACCATTATATAAAGCTATCCTAGTGCAACTCAAGATAACTTTATTTATGTATTATATTATAATTTATTGCATACAACAATGGATCATTTTTTCATCATTTACTATTGCTTTAGCTCAACGGCCCCCAACCTTTTGAGCCCCAGGGACCAGTTCTATGGAGAGAGGTTTTTCCGTGGTTCAGAGGGGCCATGGTTTTGTGTGCTGCCTGCATCCTGCGGATGGGGTTTCACTTGTTTGCATGGCCTGGTTGCTGGCATGTCACGGCCCAGTGCCAGTCCATGGACTGGGGGTTGGGGACCCCTGGTTTAGCTGGTGTTGGCCTTCATAAGTATCAACTTCAAAGAACCTAGGATGTTGTAATGTATCGACATTGTGCAGGTAGTCCTCAACTTATGAGCACAATTGAGCCCAAAATTTCCATTGCTAAACAAGACAGTTGTTAAGTGAATTTTTTTTTTTTATTTCCACTTATATCCCGCCCTTCTTCGGAGACTCAGGGCAGCTTACAATTTCAAGCACAACTCAATGTGCTTAGCAAATTGAGCAAATTTTGCCCCATTTTACAAATTTTCTAGCCACAGTTAAGTGAATCATTGCTTTTATTAAGTTAGTAATTGGATTGTTAAGTAAATCTGGCTTCCCCACTGATGTTGCTTGTCAGAAGATTGCTAACGGTGATCATATGGCCCCAGGACACTGGAACAGTCATAAGTATGAGCCAGTTGCCAAGTGTCTGAATTTTTATCACATGACCATGGGATACTGCAATGGTCCTAAGTGTGAACTAAAGTCATAAGTCACTTTTTTCCAGTGCAGTTGTAACTTCACTAAATGCAAGGTTGTAAGTCAAGGACTAACTGTATATATGCGGTTGGCAGATGGAAATTCTGTCAATGTACAGATTTTCTAAGTGCCATCCAAGATTCATGATTCGATATAGGATATATTATTTATTATGTTACATTATGTATTTAATATTATTTATTATTAATATTCATTATTTGGGGATGACAAATATAAACAGCATTTTCATTGCATTCATTTAATTCATTCTTGAAAGAAACAACTTCCCATGTAATATTATATTTAGACCAGCTAATCACATTTATTTTTAGGTGTCCAAAGAGGTGGCTTCATCCTGGTGCAAGGAGAAAGATATATCATATTTTGAAGTTAGTGCCAAAAATGATATTAATGTGGTGCAGGCTTTTGAGACCCTGACAAGGCAAGCGCTATCAAGAGTAAGTGGCAAATTGCTTATAAGAAATGGAAAATCTGTTCTCTTTTGTACAGCAAAGACATGCCTTCAATTCATAATAACAGTTCATCCATGGTAGACTTTCATCTTCAAAAGTATATGCCGTATAAAAATTTAATGGTCTAATTTGCTCTTTTCCAACAAACTTCTGAAGATCAAAAAAGGGAGAGGTTGAGAAAGGGAAGACTGATATAACTGTAAACCCTCATGGCTTGGCAAATGTATCCAAGATTAATGAAACTGTCATTTTTAAATCATTAGCTAAAGGGAGATGTAATAGCTAAAATTAATTTTAAGCTGGCCTAAAGGTTATACATTGCTTTCCTTATCTCAGAAGTCCCCAATCCTTCCGGCTCTGCAGAACAGCAGCAGAGGGGATGGTTTTGCGCACGCACACACACTGTTTGCACAAATCCAGCTTCACACGCTTCCATGCTTGTCTGCTGCTTGTGCAGCCTGGTTCCTAACATGCCGAGGTCTGGCACCAGGCCATGGACCAGGGATTGAGGACCCCTTCCTTATCACATACATTTTGTACTAGCTGGCCCTATCAAAAGTTCTATCCAACATGAAACTTTAGAGCAGTGGTTCTCAACCTGTGGGAAGGGACCCTTTCACAGGGGTTGCCTAAGTGGGGTGAGAGAAGGGGGGTGCCCATCCCTCTGCTCCTGCAACCCTGGCTCTTCTGTTATTGTTCCTGGAAGCCCTGCTCAGCACTTGGCTGAGCTAGTCTAGGCTGCAGAGCCTTCGCTTCTTCCCAACTGCCTTTAGCCCTGCAGGTTGGATGGCAGGAGTGCGAATCACGGGGAGTGGAGGTGGCTTCTTGTGAGCTCTGGGGCAGACAGAAAACAAGCCCCCGGATGGATTTGCCTCTGGAAAGGGCAG
>JANHFM010002029.1:43359-59448 GCA_032468115.1 Grayia smithii
AGCTGGCTGGGGAATTCTGGGAGTTGAAGTCCACACATCTTCCAGTGGCCAAGGTTGAGAAACACTGCTCCAGACAATGAAACTCATTTGACTCAGAGAGGCATTTACTCTAGGAGTATTGCAGATCACCCCAGTCTGTTTAAAAGTGGAAACTTCCATACAGAAACATAATTACAGTGAGAATATTATAAAGAATTTATATGCAGAACTTTTTGCACATTACGTTAAGTTAGAACAGTGATGGCAAACCTTTTCCGGACTGAGTGCCCAAAGCAAGCACACATGCGCGAAATGCGTGTGGCTGAACTCCCCCAAACTGCAATGCGTGTGTGGGCCCTGCTCATGTACCCTGCCCCTGCACATGTGTGAGTGACCCCTGCATGCGTCCCACCCCTACGCATGTGCACGAGTCCCCTCGCACGTGCCCCCTCGCATGTGCCCCTCACGCATGTGTGCACACGCCCCCCCCACATATACATAGCAGAGACCAGCTGGCCAGCAGGAGGCACACGCTCATGCCCAGTGGAGCTGAACTGGGGGGGACAGCTCGCTTGCCATCACAGAGGGCTGCATGCCACCTCTGTTGTGTGTCATAGGTTCACCATCATGGAGTAAGAATCTCAACAATAAGATTGCAAATCCCAATGAGCAATTAATGCACTTTAATTTTAATTACTACAAATCTATATAGGTTAAACTGGGTGTAAGTCCTATTGATTTTTTTATAGTTGAAGAATTGGACTGCTATGATTTTAGTGGAAGCTTAATGTCATTGGTCAAGCTGGTATCCCTTAAAACACTTCAATATTTCAAATCATAAAAGTTGCCATTCTAAGTTGGGTTCATGAAGGTTGTTACAATGAGTTCATCTCTACTAAGATATTTTCCAATGAAGAGTCATAAATTCACTAATATTAAATGTCTAGAATTAAGCCCTCTACTTCGATAATGTTATCATGGTGTGTGAAAAACAATTATATTTTATATACATGTTCATTCTAGGGTACACTAAGGTCTAGAACAGGATAAATTTATTTCCTCTTTCTCAAACTTCCTTGAACAAGTTATCAGGAGAGCAATAAGTAAATACCTCTGGATCAGGGGTGGGTTCTACTTACCTCTCCTACCTGTTCTAAAGGTGCATGCGCTTTGGACGGGCGCTCCTGCACATGCGCAGAAGCTTTTTTTGGGCAAAAAAGTCAACAAAAGTTTTCTGGGCATGCGCACAAGCGCGCTCTGCGTGCTCCACAACCGGGCCGGTAAGTACAGGCGCGTGGGGGGACCACGGTCTGGGACGCATAGAACCAGTTCAGTGACGTCACAGCGTCACCATTACCAGATCGCATGAACTGGACCGAACCGGGGGCAACCCACCACTGCTCTGGATACAGAACTCAGCTCTCTTTGAAGCTTTTTCCCCCATCTGGAAAAGAAGTAAAGCACTGCTAAACTTCCATCTTGAGGAAGATTGACTAGACTTAGGTCTTCTCTTAGAAGCAAGAGTCAGAAATAAGGACTGGGTTCATCCCTATGCTAAGGCAAGATGTGGTTCTAGGAAAGACATATCCTGACTGAAGTTCCTATGGATCATTCCCACATTTTCCTTGAAAACCTAGGTTTTCAAAGAACATGGAACCAAAATGAGCTGAGTGCACACACCAAGAAAAGCTCCAGAAAACTACTGAAGTTAAAGGTAACACCTTTACCAAAGATAAATAATTTGTACCTGCATATTTACATTTATTCATATCAGACTCCATTTTCTAGGAATTGTTAAGTATATGTTATACATATCATAAAGGTGTAATCCAACTTTTAAACTCCACAGAAGTATAATGCCAAATTTGAATGTCAGGCATGCACACTGATTGTATATGTGTGTACATGATTTGATTAATGATATTAATCATGATATTTGGTTAAGAAAGGAAATACACAAGAAAGTGAAATAAATATGTGATGTTTAGTAGCTAGTAAAACATCTAGTAGTAGTTAAATCAGTCTTGGAATTGAGCAGTAGAATACAAAGAAGACTTGAAACCTTCTTTTAATTCAACCATTACACTTGAGATTTCCTGCTTTTTTTTATTGACTGATGATGGTAGATGTGATAATGCTGCTCATGCAACCTGTGGAATATCAAACTGAAATCTAGTAGTAGTTTCCATTGTACCAGGTAACAACCAAGAGAAGAGGAAAGGGGTAACAACCATTGCAATGTTCTAGTATTTGCTATGAGATTGTAAGAAGGAATAAACTTTTCACAATTGTAAATCTCTAAATAATGTTTGTTTTTGTTCTACCGTGTTTTCCCGAAAATAAGACCCTGTCTTATATTTTTTTTAACCCTGAAATAAGGGCTTATTGCCATGCACTCAAAAGCCCAATTGGGCTTATTATCAGGGGATGTCTTATTTTGGGCGAAACAGGGTATAATCCTGCATTGTAACACTTAACCTTAAATTCCCTGAATCCCATGATATTAAACGTTATTCAAATTAAATTATTAGAAAGCAAGTGTGGTGAAGTTAATTGCTCATGACATACAGTCCAGCATCTTATAGTGGTCACATAGAAACCTCCAGGAAGCCCAAAAAGTAGAGTTCAGAGATGATAATCTTTCACCAGCTCAGAAGCATAAGATTAGTCTATTTGGCAACTATGGGCTATATTTGGCAACTATATTTGGCAACTATGGGCAACTATAGTCATGGGCTGTAGACATGTATAGCAGGGGTTTTTTTAGTAAGCAGTCATCACTCCATCATCATACATTCACTATTCATTATGCATGTTTTGAGGAAAGAGAAAAGAGTCATATATTTATGGGTCAAATAATTATGCCTTTGAGATCATTTTCTTCCATCTCAGCTTCACAGTGATGCTGTGAAGATACCATTAAGAGTTCTAATCTATGCTTGAATATAGTAGAAGGATGTGGAGCTGAGGATCTTACAGCCACCTTAAATCTGGTATTCTTGAGATGTATAATGGAGTGCATGTTCCAAAATCTGAAACAGACTTTGACTAAGTTTGCAGAGAAGTTTGAGCACTGGAGTTCCAACACCTCTCAAGGACATGAGAGCAGGAAAGACAACATTACAGGTATGATATTCCCTGCATTTTTCTTTTTCTGGGATTTCTGTAGTTTTGTATCAAGCTGCCCTGTAACATTAGGTGATACACATAATTAATTATGTTTACAGAAGAACAACTGTGCACCTATTTCCTCTTATCTCTCTGGAAACAATTAATCAGACTTCTGCTTTCATTGATAAACCAAACAAGTATGATTTCTGGGCACTGAGATAAGTTTGTAATATTAATGATACTATGGATGAAAAATTACTGACACTCTTGCACTCCTCATTTGAAAAAAAAAATACCCATATATCAAAATTATTTTCCCAGGGCTAAATATAAATTCTTGGGAACTGAAGAACTCAATGACACTTCCATCTTTTTCTTCTTTTTCTCTATCAAAACAACCGAGTATTGCTGTGACCATCTCTGCCAATATTTGTAGGACAAGTAGTGGTGACTGGATTGTAGCTTATCTCCCAATATTACCATCTGAGTGCACAGAATCACTGTGAAGTCATTATACAGACTAGATTGTCTGCTAATCCTCACCACTCACTAACCACTAACCTGTGACACTCACTTTTATGCACCCACCAGCCAATCTTCACCAAAATTCAGCTTTAGGTATGCAATCTCCCTTGTGTTACTATCTGAAGAACTGCCACTGTGTGGAAAGAGAACAGATCACTTTTCAATTTCTCTCAGGAAAGTGCTAGTATAATCATTCTGCAGTAAAAAGCAGAGGTAAGCATAGGGCAGCCCCACAAATGCTTTTTTACTGCAATTACCATCATCTCCTAACATTACCACTAGTGTCTATGACATTAGCTCTGAGCTCTCCCAACAGGAGCTGGAATTTAGTCATAGTACATTTCTTTAAACTTATTTTTGTTAAAGGACCATGACGGGTAGACAAATAGGGATGATGATATGTTTTTATTTTGGAACTCTACTCTAATGAGCTCATTTAAAACTGTAGCCTTGTGTGATTTGTATGCCTGCACATCTATAAGTCTATAAGTTATAAGTGTGTATAAGTCTGTAGCAGTGTGGAAGTGGGAGAGCTGAAACTGCTCAATTTCAATCTCTTCACTCAATTCAGGGAGTTCAGAATCAATTGCCACTTTTGAGGAGGTCTTTCCTTTGCTTTCATTCTACCTCTTTTATCTCGTTCTTTTCTAAAATAAAACCTGGAAGCAAGAAAGGAAGTGCTTTCCCCTGCACATCCCATCTTCAAAGCCTGACTTGTGGGAGCTCAGTAGATGGCACAATGAATCCCATTGTCCTTGACTGATGCAGATTGGCCATCAAGAAGACAGATAGACTGGCAGGAGACACTGTCCAGTCCATCAGGAAACCATAGAACAGGTCAACAAAAGCAATTCCTCAATTGGCAACCCTTCCAAAAGTCCCAACTTTGGAAACAGAGTGATGTTTGGGGGGGGGGAGAGAGCCCACTGGACTCTGAATGTAATGTATTGTCTAGGAGTGGCCACCTAGGTCAAAGGGATCAAACAACCCGATTCTAAAGAGAGGGGAGACATATAGAGAAATTGGGGGTGGAGGGAGCTGTCCTTCTAGTGCCTTCTTATCTCCTTTTGCTATCCCCTGGGCTTTGCCTGGATAGAGCTGTTAGCAACTGCCTTGCTAGCAAGCCAATCAGACTCCAAGCTCTGCCCTCTGTCCCCTTGACTGAGGTGAGTTATAAATGACTCGCCGGGCTTTTGAAGCCCAGAGCTTCTCAGTTGCAACTCCTTGGAGCAGGCAGCTCTCTGCCTGCTGTCACTTTGTGCAGCTCCCTCACCTGCCAGTATCAGCCCATTGCGGCTCTCCTCCTGAGCGAAGGTAAGCCCTGCTCCAACACAATTGTGTTCTTTGTTCAGTTTGGGCATAGGGAGGGAGGAGAGGGAGACTTGCTTGCCAAACCATTGGGTGTGAATTTCAATATTATAAGACATAAGGTGCCTCTTTTTTTAAAAAAAAAATATTTTCTTCTTTTTGCGCAAAGCAAATTTACCAAGGAATTAGTTGGTAATGATTTATGAAGGAAAATATGGCAGGATGTATGTGAATTCATTATTATAAATAGTATCAAAGCCCTAGCGCTCCATGCTCAGACAAATTTGCACTGAGTTTACTTTTTAAAAAGAATGCTGGATAACGGAGTGAATAGTCCAGGATTATGCAGTATACCCTCCAGTCAGTGAGGATTTCAAACTTCAGCCAGTACATCTTTTAAATTAGATTTTAGTATCAAAGAGCTGGATTCCAAGAACTTACAGACTAAATACTGAAGAAAGGAGATTGTCAGAAAATAAGATGTAATGACATACAGGCAAAGTTATATGAACAAAAGAAGGATGATGATCAGGTCAGACAGTCTTCCTGCTATCCTTCAAAGCGTTGCACTACACTTCCCATCTGGAGCAGCCAGCAAGCTCAGTATACTGAGTGATGGTGAATGAGAATTATAATTCAACATACCTACTAAGAACTAAATAAGGAAGATAAAAGGTAGTTATGTTTCATTTTTTTTCTTGTGGAGAAAACGGACACAAATTTCCACCTAGCGCAGGGAGAGTAATGAAAAGTCATGAAAAACAGTGTTGTGGTGGTAGTTTGTGCCAGATTGACATTTTAAATGTCAGGATGCTATTGTCTTATTTGCTTCTATCCAAGAGTCAAAAATTTGACATTTGAAAGAAAGAGATCAGTTTCCGGGCTCTAAACATGCAAAAGAAGTTACAAGAGAGGAATCAGGTGTGGTTATGCCCTCTTTCCCTGGGTTTCTAGGCCAGTCTTCACAAAATCACTCACATTGTTTCAGAGCAAGGAAGGGATGCATATCACTAACATGAGACCTATAAACACACACACACATACACACACACACACACACAGAGATAACCTGTATCCAATTATTTGTGTTCACCTGAACCTAGAAACACAGAAAAAGAAACTGAATCCCATTTATTTTGTTCTCCTGAACCTTCCTTTGAACAACTATAGCAACTGCAAGAACAGAGAGAGATTGGAGAGAGAAACTCTGAATACTTCTCTGTCTATGGAAGCATTTGAAAATGGCACCTGTGCTCCAAACTGGGATTTTGGTGCAAGAGAAAGGAGAGAATTTAACCCTCCCCAAATTTAGACTCTCTCCCTCCTTCTCTCTCTCTGTCTCTCCATCACACACACACACACACACCTTTGCCTGTGTAGCAAAAAATGTCAGAAAAATATAACCTTTGCACAAACTATGAGATGTACACTACAAACACTATCCGGTGTATATATACATTTTAATTTGATTCATCTTGAGCTAATATTCTCTGATGGGTGACTGTTATTGAAACAGCTGTCCAGATCACAACTTTTCAACTTACAGTTCTGGATCTGATAAGCAGAAATCAGACTTGTGCTGTGACATCACCAGGGGACCATTAATCATGTAAAGAGAAGGGTTTAAATAAACATAATCTGAAACCATACTAAAGCAGTTACATTTTACAATTTAAATCATTAATAATACATACTTTAGGACGGTGTATTCTTTTTTTCCTATTTGGAAAAACAGGCTTTATTAAACTAAATTGAGCCTTGAGAACAGGTTCTACTAAACTAAATTGAGCCTTGAGAACAGATTCTACTAAACTAATTGAAAAATTATGTTAAACTAAAAGTTTACAGAAAGTAGAAAAAGAAACGCCATAATAACTGTTTAAGATTAACTCTCATACTTACATACATACATGTGTTTAGTGTACAACATGTAGACCATGTGCTACTTCATATTTTTAAATAAATAATAAAATACTTGTAGCTTACAATTGCTAGAAAGATAAATATTTTAAACCTTAATTAATTAAAGAAAGCATTTACACCAGTGGTGGATTGCTCCCGGTTCGGGCTGGTTCGCGCGAGCCGGTAGCGGTGACGATGTGACATCACCGAATTGATTCATTGTGGTTGGGAGTTGGGCTCACCCGCCCGCCCCTACGTTAAGGTTACCTTTATTCCTTTGTTTTTAGCCCAGCTGATAGGCACTTTGTCGTGGATTGCCACGCCTCAGCTGGGCTAACATGCCCTGCTCTTGCGCAGAGTGTTTGTTTGGAGCAGGATGCTAGAGATTCTGAGATTTATAGTCCCAACATTTCCGGAGAGCCCTGGAAATTGAGAAGCTGCCTCAGAAATCAGTTCCCAAAGGGAAAACTTTCCTATTTTCAGAAGCCTTCACTTCTGGAGGAACAATGAAGATGATACGAAAATATTTGTTCTTTTCAGTGCCTGGTTCTCTAACAGAACTTGGAGAGGTAAAGAGGCTCACAGGCACCTGGCTGAAAGTGTTCTCAGGTTCTTGTCGAATACTACAGTCTGCAAACTTTCTAATGTTATAATACTTTATGTTCATTCTTTTTTCAAAGGGGCACTAACAGTATATATAGCAAATAAAATATATAGCTGACCAACTGTACTTAGCAGGTGGTCCTCAATGGAATTACATCTACATTGAGGGAAGTGTGCAAAGGGGTACCCTAAGGTTCTGTCTTAGGCCCAATGCTTTTCAACATGTTCATCAATGTTCTAGATGAGGGGATAGAAAGGGAACTCATCAAATTTACAGATAACACCAAGCTAGGGAGAATAACTAACACTTCAAATGATAGACTCAAGATTCAGAAAGACCTTGACAGAGTTGAATACCGGGCCCAAGTCAACAAAATATAATTCAGTGGTGAGAAAACTAAGGTCCTACACTTAGGCAAGAAAAAACAAATGCAGATATGGAATAGGTGGTACCTGGCTCAACAGTAGCAACTGTGAGAGAGATGTAGGGATCCTTGTAGACCACCCCTTAAGTATGAGCCAGCAGTGTGTTGCAGCTGCCAAAAAAGTCCTAGGCTGCATTAACAGAGGGATAATTTCAAGATCGTGTGAAGTGATAGTACTGCTTTATGCTGTACTGGTGAGGTCACACTTGGAATACTGCATCCAGTTCTGATCACCATGACACAAAAAAGAAGTTGAGATGCTAGAAAGAGAGCAGAGAAGAGCAACAAAAATTATAAGGGGTCTAGAAGCTCAACTATATGATGAATGATTGAGAGAACTAGGTATGTCTAGTCTCGTGATGGCAAACCTATGGCACATGTGCCAGAGGTGGCACCCAGAGCCCTCTCTGTGGGCACAGGTGCTCTTCTGGTTTCCAGCATGCACATGCACAGCAGCAAGCTGGTCTTTGCAGGCGCTGGAGTGCCAGGCAACAGCCCGAAAAACAGCCAAAAACCAGGCCATTTTCAGGGCCGTTTTGGGGCTGTTTTGGGACCATTATTCGGGCTGGCATGCATATGCATACTGGCCAGCTGGTCTTTGAGTTTCCACCAATCCTCTGCACATGCACATGCATGCACACGTGTTCCAGTTTGGGCACTCGGTGCTGAAAAGATTCGCCATCACTGGTCTAGTCCAACAAAGAGAAGAACTAGGGGTGATATGATAGCAATCTCCCAGTACTTGAAGACTATCACAGAGAAGATTATCACAACTTACACTCCAAAGCATTTGACAACAGGACAAGAAATAACAGGTGGTATATCATTAAAGAGAGAACCAACCCAGAACTAAGGACAAATTTCCTGGCAGTGAGAACAATTAACCAGTGGAATGGCTTGCCTTCAGAAGTTGTGGGTGCTCCATCATTGGAGGTTTTCAAGAAGAGACTGGACAGCCATTTCTCCAGAAAGTCTCCTGCTACAGACAGGAGGCTGTACTGGAAGACTCCAAGGTCCTTCAACCCTATTATTCTATGTTCTATTTAGTAAGGGGTAATAACAAGTTCAGGAAAGACTGTCTATTTTGCCTCCTTCATTTCAACTTGTAGTCCTACATACTCCCCAAGAAAAAATATTTTGGTTGCAAACAATATTTGTGCTCTAAAAAGAGTCCTTTGGGAGTTGGGGGGGCATATAAATTTAAATAAATAAATAAATAAATAAATAAATAAATAAATAAATAAATAAATGGGATTTTCTCTGTCTGTCTGAAAGAAGTGGGGATAGAAGTATGTCTTATCTTTTAACCAACCTATGACTTCTACAAGCCAAGGCCCATTGGCACATCATAAGGTGACCAGTCATTAGATTTCGGAGCTGTAGATCCACCCTCTCCCAATTGCTTTAGTGCCCAACCTTTGATTGCAAGAAATCAGGATGCAGGTCATGCCTATACAAGAGTGCAAAGAATGTAGCCATAAACATATTTACATGTTTACATTTGTGGGACCATTACAACATGGCTTTACAATAAGCCATGGCTATTTTGTCTGGGTAATTCCAGAGATTAATAGTCTGCATCCTTCACTCAAAGACATACAATAGCATTCTGAGAAGGACCAGAGCTTGGATTAAAAGTGCAATGTTGCTTTCATTATTTGCTCCCGCAGTGAACACCTCTGTAAGTAGAAGATTGATCAATGGATTCTTCTGCTTGCTTCTATATCTTCCCTTCTTTCACAGTCTGCTTCTTATTTTTCTTTCTTTCCATCCCACCTATCTCTGCCTCATCCTTTGCCCCTAGCACATCTTTGTTCATATTCTTTATTTTGCTTCAATCCCAACATATTAGATTTTAAAAAGAAAGCTTCATGTCCACAAAGAAGATATAATCTAAATCATTCTGGGAGTTGAAATCCACACATCTTAAAGTTGACAAGTTAGGAAAAAAACTGATATAAATGGAACTATAAATGTCATTAGGACTTGGATTTTATCTAGATCAAGACCATGTTGCCCAATGCTGACCCAGATTTTAAACAACTTAACATGAACTGTTTTTAACTAAACTTGAAGTGAAAAGAAGAGAAGATACAACAATATAGAAGGAAAAAGAGGATACGGAGAGAAAAATGTGCAAAAAAAGAGAACCTGAACCCATCAAGTTTTTAAAGATATTCTTTCTCAGAAAAGAACAGATGAAAAACTTCATCTGGTGGAACAAATGTCCTGGTTTATCCATCCCCTTCTTCTTTTTTTCTTTTTTTTTTCTTTTGTATTATGGAATGTCATATATACTTCCAGCTATTTGGGGCTACACTAAACTCAGGCATCGTGTTCAATGCAAAGTGGTCATGGAAGTTGTAGTCCAACAGCTGGAGTGCATCCAGCTAATTGTATTTTTTATTGCCAGGAAGCAAATCATAGTTTCCCGCCTCTGGGGCCAAAATAATTTCACTGGTCTAAAATTTAATTTATTTTGACTCTGGCAATTTAATTTATTTTGACTCCTAGCTTTATACATTATGCCTATGTCTATTTGCTTAACTTCCTTTCCTACCCTTGGACTCAAGATGGAAGAAGAAAATGTGCACATCCATTTTAATTCAATTGCTCCAGGTGTGTGTGTGTGAGAGAGAGAGAGAATGAGAAAGAGAGAGAGAGAGAGAGTAGTTGCCAGGTGTCTGGAACCCTCATTCTGGCTGCCAAGCCCATCGTTAGTTTGATTTGAAACTCATGTGAAGTGGTACATCAAACATTGGCACAGACTCAGCAAGTGTGAAAGCGCTGAACCTATGAATGACTCCTGGCTATTTTATTTTTTTACACTTTAAAAAGACCATCTGCCTGTAAAAAATCATCTATAAATGCTCCAAATATTTAATGTAAGCAAAGAAAACATTGACATTTGGCTTAACTAGTGGAGGCTCAAGAGGGCTGGTGAGAACCAGAGAGCTTTATGCTGACATCCTACTTTGGGAAAATGAATTTAAGAGCATTTAAAACAGTGAACAGCAAGCATCTATTATACTTGCTGCTGAGTGTGTGTGTGTGTGTGTACATATAGTGTGTATAAATAATGGTTGCTGCTATTTTAAATCACAATTTTAGATTCTTTTAATGCTGCTCTCTGGATCCCACCCATGGTCCTGCTCCCAGCACTTCATTCCTCTACTTAGTAACTCTCAGCCTCCCCAAAAACTTTATATGCCTCCATTTTTATCATTCTGAAAACAGAGGAGAAAGAGTCTGAAAAAGAAAACAACCAATTCAACTGGAATTCAAATCAAACCTAAAGTCATCTTTCCGCCCAACCAATAATGTCACTAAAGTCAGTGTTTCTCAACCTTGGCCACTGGAAGATGTGTGGACTTCAACTCCCAGAATTCCCCAGCCAGCAGAGCTATGGCCAACTTGGCACAAGACAACTCAGTACAGGACAATTTGCCACAGGACAATTCGCTGCAGTACAATTTAATGCTGCATTAATCATTTCATTCAGTTACTTTTATTATTGGTGACCATGCTTTCATCAAAATTATTGTAAATCTTGTTTCTGGATTGTGTTTATTATATTATTATTGGCTATGGTTACACTGAAATTAATTTAACTTTTGTATTTGTTGTCAAGTTGTGACAAGTTGTCCCGCGGCAAGTTGGCCATGGCAAGTTGGCTGTTGCCATTTATCCCATTCTGCACTCGCATGCCGATGTCACTGGGCTTTCCTTGTGACAGCAAAAGACTGATGATATGAGACAAAGTGCTAAATGAAAGACCTGGCTGTTGATGTACTAGTTCTTTAGGGAGGAAAAAAGTCTCTGCTTTTCATACCAATGGTTCACAAGGGTTAGATTATTCAGGTAATAGAATCAGTGATAATTTCACAAATGTCAAATTATAAAACATGCACAAATGGATTTGCATTCTCATTTTCAATAATGACATCACAAAGCAGAGGCAAAGGAAATTACACATTGGCTTTTTAGTTTGTTGGCTTTCTTCTTGTTCTTTTAGCAGGCAACAAATATCCAGCCATTTTGTGATTGTCTCTCTGTGCGTGTGTGTGTGAGAGAGAGAGAGAGAGAGAGAAAGAGAGAGAGAGAGGGAGAGGGAGGGAGGGAGAGAGAGAGAGAGAGAGAGAATGAATATTCCATTTCTCAATTTTTATACAATATGTTGCATTTACATATCAGGAAAAGAGCATCCAAAATTTGACAGTCATGTAGCTGATTCAGGTACAGTTACCATTTAAAATGGGAAAAACTGGATTCAGAATATTGAACAAGCAAATTTTGGCCAAAAGTGAAATGAGGCTGATCAGTTCTTAATGTACAGCACCTAGCACCATTGTTGACCAAGGCCTCCGGGTGGCACTATGAAGCAATAGTTTGAAGGTATACCATGGTCGTTTGTTTGCTGCTTTGGGTAAAATTCACACTATTCTTGCATATAAATTTATTTGTTTTATTTTTATTTTATTTCAATTTCTATGCCGCCCTTTTCCCGAAGGACTCGGGGCGGCTCACAATAAAAACATAGATATAAAAAATGTATAAAAGACATAGAAAACATACGGACCAAACACAAAAACACATACAAACTTAACACTTGACATTAAAATTAGCAGTTAAAAAGGGGCAATAGTAATAAAAGTTAACATCCATTTTAAATATAATTTTAAAAATTTAAAAATTGGTCAACCATAGCCTGATTGAGAAAAAAGCCACATTTCAGGTCGCGGCGGAAGGAGCGAAGGTCTGGAGCGGTCCGGAGTTATTAAGAGTTCTGTAGGAAAAAGGCAGACCTCATGAAAAAGCTGAGTGATGTAACTGCATGGGGTGCAACAAATTTGTTCCAGGAGGCTATCTCCCTGCTGCAGGGGGTAATTTGGACCAAAGAATTTGAAGAATTTGGGAAAGAGATCTGCCTTGTTATTGGGTTCTATGTGGTTTTCATTTTTAGAAGTGAAAGAGTAATAGAGTAATATTTGCAACAGAAAAAGATACTTGAACTAGTGACTCTATGATAGAAAAATTGAGTATTGCTTTCGGTGTCTTCATTCCCATGCATTCATTATATTAATTATAGCATAAAATTCAATCAATATGTTGCAGATTCTCTTGCCCTTTCTTCACCTTGTCAGCTAATAAAAATGCAAGCTAGAAAATAAATCTGCCCAATTTCTAATGCGCATCACATCTATAACCAACAAATATTTTTTTTAAAAAAGAACCATTTGAGATCGCTACTGCTTTAAAAGAAATGGTTCTGCCTCTCTTCTGAGTGATTTTTCTTTCTCATCAGTGTGAGGATAAGCTGACAACCTTTCCTTCCTTATCAAGCAGGTGTACATCTTACAAGAGGATATTTGTGTGTGTGTGTGTGTGGTTTAAGGAAGTACAACTTGCCTTCATGACATTTACCTGTGTATAGTTGTAAGAAATCCATTTTTCAAATTCCACCAAAGATGTTTTTATGTTTGTGCACATCTTTTGCCTACTGACTAAAACTTAAACCTCTACTCTCATCCTGGGAAATTTCATGATACATACAATAACATTCCATAATGGAAAAAAATCAATTAGAACACAAGGGAAATGTATCATTCCTTTACTTCTGGAGGAATGGGATCAATTTCATCCCAAAAGAATAGCCAGCAACTGCTACTTCATTCCAAACTTAATAGCATTTCTGCTTTCTCTGTGAGACAGGTGTTCATTTATTAAATTAAAATACTGATATATTTAATTTCAAGTATGGCCTAAGAATGCAGTCAGATGCAGTTCAGTGTACCATTTTGTAACAACCAAATCTATTAAGTTATTTCACTTAATAGATAAATTACCGATCTTAAATAATAGGGACCACTGTATTTGTATTTATCTTCCTTATATTGTCCATTAAGATTTCCAATTTTGTCCTATTTCTACCCATCAAAGATATAGTTGGGATCCATAAGTGCATTTTCCAATACGTTCTTTTCGAGTTGATAGTCCTCTTCCCTGTGTATCTGGTATGTAGAAATTAAGGAAGTGAGCAATACTGCATAATTTAAATTTTTGCTTGCTAACAGTATATGGCCCTTGTACCCAATTTGCTCCTTCTATTTTGATATCTGTTTGCAAGTCTTCCTCAGTTTTTCTTTCAAATATTTTGATGAGAACACATTTATCTTGGGAAACATCTGTTCATTTCACGCCATCTGGAAAACAGTTTAAAGCATCTAGATTCCTATATACAACAATTACATTTCATTTAACAAGCATTCCATACTATTAAGAACTTGATGGATTTTTCAGACCACATGTTTTTTGATTCATCTAATAAGTCTCTAACAATTTTACTTGTTCTTGCAAGTGATAAATGCAGTTTTCTGGCAACTTTTAATTTATTAACAATAAGTAAATTAATGTTACAGAAAACAAGTTAATATTTTAAAAAATTCTGATAAAAATAGTTATCTCTTCATTGCTTGGTACAAATGATCTTAATTCACAGGTATCAAGCTTCACAGAATATCAGAGCTGGTAAGGACCTTGGAGGTCTTTTGGTACAACGCCCTGCACAAGCAGGATACCATATACCATTCTGGTCAAATGGCTATTCAATCACTTCTTAAAAACCTCCAATGATGGAGCACTCTAGTGTTCAAGTGTGCTGAGATCCTTCTGGATCTTGAGCCTATCTTCTGGGATATCGGCTACTGCTACCAGATTGGTGTCATCTGCAAATTTGATGAGTTCCTTCTCTATTTCCTAATCTAAATTTCTTATAAAGATATTGAAGAGTACTGGGCTTATAACAGAACACCACTGCTTACACTGCTCTGTGTAGATGTACTTCTATTAAGGACTACACATTGATTGCGGTTTGTCAGCCAGTTATGAATCTATCAGGTGGTGATGCTGTTTATCCCATAGATTTCTAACTTACTAAAAAGTAGGTTGTGGTCTTCTTTGTCAAATGACTCCAAGTATATAATTCAGTCATTTAGTCAAAGAATGAAATAAGATTGTTTTGGCATAATCTGTTTTTGACAAGCCCTTATTGGCTTCCGATTATAGCTTTGCTTGCTTCTAGGTTTTTGCAGATTTGTTGCTTGATTATCTTTTCCAGAATTATCCCAGGTATTGATGTCAGGCTGATTAGTCTGTAGGTTCCTAGATCCATCCCCCCGCCTTTTTCTTGTTTTTGAAGATAGGAAGCACATCAGTTATTTTACAGTCTTCTGTTAAGTTCCCCAGTGTTCTAGGATCTTTGAAAAATAGGGTTTAGTGGTTCCAAAATCACTTCTGCCAGCTTCCTTGTAATCTGTGATATAGTCTGTCTGGTGATTTGAACTCGTCTAGGGTAGAAATATATTCTTTTACCATTTTCTTGCCTATTTTAATTTAAATTCCTATTCTGTCTCTTATGGTTCTGTTTTTGGGAGGTTCGGTTACTTTTTTCTTTTTGAGTGAAGATAGATGCCAAGAATTAATTAAGCAGATCTACTTTTTCCGTGCTGCCCATCACTTCTTTGCTGTCTTCTCCCATTAGTGGATTGTTTCCTTGACTGTTTCCTTGGTTTTTTACATGTTGAAAATTATTATTATTATTTTTGACATCTGTTGCAAGTCTTACTTTATTCTGAGCCTTAGCCTTCCTGACTTCTAATCCTCCTGCTAATTCAGCCTTCAACCTATGTTGGTTTTCTGCCTTAGTTATGTGATCCTCTTTTCATTTTTTATATTTATCCTATGTCTTTCAGTTTATCAGAGAGTTCTTTATGCAACCATGCTGGTTTCTTCTAAGGATTTATTTTTCCTTTTCAGTGATATTGAACTGGATTGGTTTTTTATAATTATATTTTTCAGAGTTATCTGAATAGTTATCTGTATAGTCATCTATGGCTGACTCTGGGCATGCTTTCTACAATTGCTTTATATCTGAGTTTTTCTTCCTTCCCATTACTCCTTACCTCCTTGTTTGACCAGTTGTCCTGAGGTTTATGCTTGATATTACGTCCTAAAGATCCTATATTGTACCTTATAATATCTATGAATTACTTTTTAATTTTTTACTAAATTATAAACAAAAATGCAAATAAAATCAGTCAGTCAAAGGTTATAATTCACAATTTTAATGTGATAAATTCATCTTCACTTCTGTTTTTTTTTAATTAAAAAGTTTTACAAAATTTTAACAACAAAACTCCTCCCCCAACCCTCCTCCCCTTCCACCCTTCCCCCCATC
>JANHFM010002029.1:78676-93390 GCA_032468115.1 Grayia smithii
GATTCGATCTGCTGAACTGCAGCTAGCAGTCAGCTGAAGTAGCCTGCAGTACTGCACTCTAACCACTGCGTCACCTCAGCTCTTGTGATTTTAAATATTTGTTGACAAGATTATTAATATTTGTTGATTAATATTGTTAAAAGTGTTGTTGTTATTGTTTTAAATAAAAGGAAGAATAAAGTCTGAAGCTAAGGGAAAATATTAGGATTCCTTTGTCTGACAAATTCAACCCAAACTTGAATTTTATTATATAAAATTTTCCCAAATCACTGCAACAGAACAAGTAAACAAAATTTTGCCTGGAACATGCTTTCTTCCTGGGCAACTCTTGAATCTTAAGACCCCAAATACCAAGATTTTTGCAATATTAAGGAATGAGCTTACAAACAGCAGACAGTTACAATTAATTCTAGTCCATTTTAATTATAAAGGATTAGGAGAAAGCCTTCATAGAGTTTTGGAGTTTCTCAGTTACCTGTTGTGAGCCTCTTGAATTTTCTTCTAAAGTCTCAGCAGGATGTTCAGGTTAGATTAAATACATCCTGTCTGGTCAGGCCCTGTTTACTGACCTTTTAATTAATTCAGAGTTGGCTACTGTCAGAACTGCACTTTTTTTTTTGTATTGCTTTGTGTGTTGGGTACTACTGCAAAACACAGATTTCTAGGTTAAATAATACAACAATACTTTACATGTTGACTAACAAACAGCATACCATATTTTCCAGACCAGCTGACATATTGAAAAACCTCATGTTCTCTTTTTCTTGACAAAATCTCCAGACCTTTATTGATATTTGCAAAAATCTGTTGAAAACCAACGTCGCTTCTTTGGTGTTTGCTCTGATCAGCTCTGTGCTTCTCATCATTGTGAAAGAACTAAATATGAAATATATGAAGAAGATTCGAGTCCCAATTCCCATGGAGATTGTTATAGTAAGTAGCAGTTACAGATGTTTTCATTCACCTACTATTTTCCTTGGAATTGGTACTTTTCAGAAACAGAGATAAATTGAAAAAAAAACCTTAAGATTTAGGTAGTATGCCTTAATGTTGTTCATTTTAGGAAATGCTGATTTGATTATAAGTAAAAGTGCAGTGCAAATGGCAATGTAAGAAGAAAACTTAGCAATAATATTTTATCAGAGTTTGTTGCAAAATCAAATCCAGAAGCATAAACTGATTCAGCAGGATTCATTAACTTCTTTATAAACATAATAATACATGAAGTAAATTGACAATACCAACAGTTGATTCTTCCATCGTGGTAGAAGTTACAGGCAGAACACAAGGCAGGAGAGGACAGTAGAGATGCAAGTTCAGACTGGTTTCAGTTTCGTTTCTCAGCACAGCACAGAGCTGAGCCACGCCCAGCTTCCAAACTGCTTCAGCTCCCATTGTCTGACTTAGTTGCTATGCCTATTCATTGGCTAACCTTGTTACCATGTCTCTGCCAGTTCATGAATAATCTGATATATTTCATACAATAATTTCAGAACTATTGTACATAATTAAAAATCACGGGGGCAATGAGATTACTACTGAGATACCAGTAGACTCTTGCTCACTTATATTTTATGCAGGTTCCAAGATATTGAAAGCAGTCACCCCAAAGATATTGCAATCTAGACATGTTGAACTCCATATTTCCCAGCCTGCATAGTCTTTGTTATAATTGCAGTCTCAAAACTATTGTCAGATATGGGGTGACTTTGGTCATCCAAGATAAACATTGGCATGCACAGGTTGACCTTGTCTGACTTACATTTCAAAGTCTCCGGGTTCAACATCGTTGAACTATTCAGTAGAAAATGTACATACAGGTAATGCAGCTTTATTCTAAACCATTGAAATATGATTAGAAAAAAAGTATAGTAAGATGCTTACATGTCTCTGGTACGTGCTGACATCCAGGGAGTATTGGTGTAATTAGAGCTGTGGGAAATGCACAGATTTTGGCAGACAATGTCTTTGGTTTCAGTTTGCAATCCATCCAGAATTGCATTCCTGTGAAATGAGCATTGCTTGCTAATATGGGAACCTCTTAACCAAATTTTCCCTGTTCTGTATGAAAAGCAGTAATGGATACAGAATAACAGGAAAAGAGTTTATGGTATTTTCAAAAACTATAGCGAGCAAAACAGTTTCTGAGAAAACGGGTATTTTGCAGAAACTATTCTTATGGTAGTAAACTCAGAACAAGAGCCCAGTAAGAACTTTCTCTCGTAAATACAGCTCAAGTTTAAATCTGGAGATCTAAACAGTCAACTATGTTAGCCCATGCAAACACCATACATGTTCTAATCTTAGATTGTCCCAGGGGTGGGTTCTACTTACCTTTACTACCAGTTCTAAGGGTGCACACGCTTTGCGCGTGATCGGGCGCTCCCACACATGCGCAGAAGCTTTTTTTGATGAAAAAAACCTCAAAAAAGCAACCTGCACATGCATGCGAGCGCGCTTTGTTCGCTCTGCACAGACACCAGTAAGTATGGGCGCGTGGGTGGGGCCAGCTCCCGGTCGCATAGAACTGGTTCAGTGATGTCACAGCATCACCGCTATTCACGCGAGCCGGCCCGAACCGGGAGCAACCCACCACTGGATCGTTCTCAGATTCTAGCACTGTGTTCTGGTTTTGCATACTGGAGATTTGCCTCCATAGGCTACCTTAGTCCATTTGTAAATTGAAGTATTATGGGCTAATTACTTTGTTAAATATGCAATATCCACTTTTATCATATTAGATATTAGGGAAGCACTATATGCAACTCCACTTTGATTTTTATGATCAGGCTACACTTGCACTTTCTGGGGGCAATTAAACTTAATAATAAAAAATGAAAAAGATGGGTCATAACATTCAGGGCCTTTATTGTTCAGACACTACAGCTCTGAAATAAACCAACTGAAGTGAAGATAGGCAAAAACATATAATGAAGACCAACTGAGGTACAGATAGGCAAAAAATAATAATTCTAGTGTTTATCCAGAGAAATTTAGCAGCCAAAATAAACCATTCAGCTGCTTATCTCACCAGTATACTGTCTTCGGTCCCTCAGTGATGTCTCGGTCACCATATCCTCACTTGAAGTAAGAATTTAAAATGTTGGTGATAAGTTAGATGAATGAATCAAAATCATAGAATAAAATTTAGCATGGACAAAGGAAACTACCTTCACCCAGTTAGGATACATTTGCAAGTAATACTACCTGTGAAAAGGTTCTTGGAATAGTATTATGTATGAGCCCAAAGTATGATATGATTGTAAAAAAGACAAATGCAGTTTTTAAACTGCATCAACAAAGCTATAGTTTGCAGATTAGTTTTCCTTTATTCCCCTACTTTGGTGAATTGACTGAAATGTTAACAACTTAATGGTATTGTTGTTGTTGTTAGTTGTGAAGTCGTGTCCGACCTATTGCGACCCCATGGACAACATTCCTCCATGCCTTCGTGTCTTCTACCATCCTCTGGAGTCCATTTAAGCTCACACCTACTGCTTCAGTGACTCCATCCAGCCATCTCGTTATCTGCCGTACCCTTCTTCTTTTGCCCTCAATCTTACCCAGCATTAGGCTTTTCTCCAGTGAGTCCTTCCTTCTCATTAGGTGGCCAAAGTATTTGAGTTTCATCTTCAGGACCTGGCCTTCTAAAGAGCAGTCAGTGTTGATCACCTTGCAGTCCAAAGGACTCGCAGGAGTCTTCTCCAGGACCATAGTTCAAAGGCCTCAATTCTTTGGCGTAATGGTGTAATAAGGCAATATATATACAGAACTCATTTTTGCTTACTACATGAGAGATTTATGCTTTTGTACAATATAGTTTTTCATTTTTCATATAGTACTTGCTTTAAAATGAAACTAATGAACAAAGATAGATATTAAGGCAGTCTTGACAAGGTAATAATACTCTTTTCAATAAAGAAAAGGAAGTAAACTTAATTCTTCCTCTTTCATAGAAAGTCATCAACGTTTATGGAAGAGAGAGTACTTGAGGTTCTCAATCACACCACAACATTTCATGAACTTTGAATAACAGCTTATAATATATATTAAATCTCTTTCAAACATATATGCTAATACACACATTATATTCTGAAAGAAGGCAGTTCCAATGCTGATTAACATCACAAATGAAAAATTAAGCTAAGCTAAAATTTATTTTATGCTTTGACTTCAGGTTATTGTGGCTACAGCCATTTCTGGAAGCTTTAATATGCCTGAAAAATATGACATGCCAATTGTTGGACTTATTAATATGGGGTAAGTAAATATTATTCCCCTCCAAATAGGAATGTGCTAATGAAGCTATCTCATTAGTGCCATTGTATTTGTTACATTACTAAATCTGTTGTTTCTTGAGTAAGAATTAAATAAGATAACTCAATAAATTAAAATGGTGAATTAAAAATAGTAGAGTTAGAGTGGGTGTCTGCAACCATTTGGCTCTTTCGTCCCCGTGCTGTGGTTCCCTGTCCGCTGAACCCACCACTGGCTGGCCTTGCCCCTCGCCTTCCCCTCCTAGTCACTCCTCGCCTGGCCTGAGAAGGTAAGGGCAATTACCTAAGGTAACACCAGGAGCCACAAAACCTGGGTAAACATGGCTGGGGGAGGTCATGTGACTGGGTGGGAGTGAGTGATGTCGAGTTGGCCATGCCCACCCAGGTTTTGTGGCTCCTGGTGATTTATTTTCTGTGGGAAACAGGTCCAAATGGCTCTTTGAGTGTTTAAGGTTGCAGACCCCTGGACTAGAACATAGGAAAAAAGTCTAACAAGGGGAGTATATAATTGAGGTGCATAAACTGAGACAAGGCATGATAAAGTAGACAGGAAGAAATATTTCTCCTCTAAAACTTTACAATTAATTTGCATCAAATGAAGGTAATTGAAAAGAGATTTAGAACAGATATAGCAAATAATTAACTCAAGGGATTCACTGTCAAAAGATATGATGGGATAAGAGTCACAAATGTGGGTGGTTTAAAAGGGGATTGTATAAGTTCCTTAGAGAAGGCCTGTTTTAAAGACTCTGTGTAACCC
Source organism: Grayia smithii (assembly GCA_032468115.1). Classification (NCBI taxonomy): domain Eukaryota; kingdom Metazoa; phylum Chordata; class Lepidosauria; order Squamata; family Grayiidae; genus Grayia; species Grayia smithii. The sequence goes on from JANHFM010002029.1 coordinate 83,714, forward strand.
TTGGGTGGAAGCAGTGGTGGGTTGCTCCTGGTTCCGGCTGGTTCGCGCGATCTGGTAGCGGTGACGCTGTGACGTCACCAAACCGATTCTCCGCAACCAGGAGCTGGGCCCACCCGCACGCCTGTACTTACGGTTCTCTGCTGAACGCGTACTCCGCACATGCGCAGAGTGCTTTTTTGAGGTTTTTCCCCCCAAAAAAGTTACTGCGCATGCACGGAACGTGGGTTCGGCACACGCTCGAGCGAAGCGAGGACGCACGCGCCGATCACGCACAAAGCACGTGCATCATCAGAACCGGTAGTAAAGGTAAGTAGAACCTACCCCTGGATGGAAGAGTTACTTCCAAATCTTGGTATCTTCCAAATACCACTTGCTGTATGTATCCATCTTCTTAAAAGTATCTCAGAAGTATCTGGCCACAATGGGAATCAACATATTGGACTAAGATGAGTTTTCATCTGATGCAGCTGGACTATTCCTGTGCTTGTGTGTCTTACAGCTTTCAATTTAATGACATTTACTTCTGTGGAAACTGCTGGATTTGATCTGGATCTCCCACTTGGGATCAAAAGATCAGTGAATATTTGCAGCTGCTCTGGAGCATAAAGTTTTGGCATCCCCCAAAAAGATCCATAATCAGTGATGATGGACATTTGGCACAGACAGTATACTACTGCATGACTGACTGACTGATGTATAACTATTAATAGAAATCAAACCATTCAGAAATACAGGTAGTCCTCAACTTACAACAGTTCATTTAGTGACCATTCAAAGTTACAAGGGCACTGAAAAAGTGACTTATGATCGTTTTTCACATTTACGACCATTACAGCATTCCAGGGGTGGGTTCTACTTACCTCTCCTACCGGTTCTAAAGGTGCACGCACTTTGTGCGTGGTTGGTGTGCGCGGTGCGCGCATGCACACTGGATGTGCACTCCTGCACATGCCCTTTTTTTGGGCAAAAATGGTAAAAAAAAGTTTTCTGCGCATGTGCGCAAGCGTGCTCTGCGCGCTCCACAACCGGGCCAGTAAGAATGGGCGCGTGGGGGGGCCACGGTCCAGGACGCGTAGAACTGGTTCGGTGACGTCACAGTGTCACCGCTACCGGATCGTGTGAACTGGACCGAACCCGGGGCAACCCACCACTGCAGCATTCCCATGGTCATGGGATCAGAATTCAGATGCTTGGCAATTGACTCATATTTATGACGGTTGCAATGTCCCAGAATCATGTGATCACCTTTTGTGACCTTCTGACAAGCAAAGTCAATGAGAAACCAGATTTATTTAACAACCATGTTACTAACTTAATAACAGCAGTGATTCACTTAACAATTGTGGCAAGAAAGATCAGTAAATGGATTCACTTAACAACTGTCTCGCTTAGCAACAGAAATGTTGGCCTCAATTGTGTTTATAAGTCAAGGACTATCTGTACATGACAAGATCTCTGCATTCTACAATTTATACAGAGTGAAAACCTAGGGAAAAGAGAAAGAGATAAATGTCAACATAGGAAGGAAAAGACAAGAATAGGAACATCAGCAGTTGAATAGGTGTTCATCTAAAAGGCTTGCTGGATTTGCAGGTTTGAAACACCCAGCCTTGTTTCCAAAACAAAACTGACAGATTTAGGAAAACTCTGGGCCCCTTAACACGCAAAACACCCTACTGCTTCAGTTTACCTGTGTTTTAGAGATAAACTCCATCCTATTCTGCTTATGCTTATCTGTGTATACAAGAAACCTGTATGTGATACAAATACACCGTACTATCAACAGTAAACATTTGAAAGCTTCTGGTGTTTCTAAGAGTTCATGTTAAGCGCCAAGAAAATCAGGAAATTCAGGTGCTAGATAAGAGTCAGTGGAATTCAAGATGGGCTGGACTTAGATCTGGAATTAGAGCGTTTGACCCCCTCCCTTGGGTTCAGCCTGGTCATGTCCTAAAGTTCAGTTCTCTTACGAAGTAACTCAAGATTCATGAGTCTTTCGATGAATTATTCATTTATACATGTATAAAATCTCAGTATAAGATGAAAGACTCCTCTTTCCACCAGTTCCCACAACCCTGTAAGATTTCCTACAGAATAAGAGACAGCTGTGTCTCCTTTCCTGATTCAATTCCTGCATAAGCCTGACTAGGTGGCTCAGTGGCTAAGACACTGAGCTTGTCGATCAGAAAGGCCGGCAGTTTGGTGGTTGGAATCCCTAGTACAGGTCTCCTGCATGAGCAGGGAGTTGGACTAGATGACCTCCAAGGTCCCTTCCAACTCTGTTACTGTTACCTCCAAGGTCCCTTCCAACTCTGATACTGTTAAGTCTATTAAATGTGCAGACGTTCCTTTCCTCCATGGCCTTGACTAGACAGCAAAAATGTAATTAATATCTTCATCCTTATCATCCCCCCTTCCTTCATCTCTTCCTTTGATTAATGGTCTTTCATTTTTTAAGTTAGTTATAATACAATCTCATATCAGATTGCTCCCATCATCATATTATATAGAAGGCATTGCTGCAAGACAGCCAAACTGAGGTCTGTTCAAATCAATATTTAATTCAGGTCATTTTTCAAAATCTCATATAAACCTCCCTGACTTTATCAGAAGTTCCATTATCCATCCCCACCCCCCATGCTGGCTGAGAATCATGGGTCTTGAATTCTAACATATCTGGAAGGTACCAGATTGGAGAAATCCCTAAGAAGGCACAAATTCAATTTGCTACTAAAACCAAAAAACCAAACCTTGGCCAAAGGATCTGAAAAGGTGGTTCTTTCAACAACTATTGGAATGAGAGATCCTTGATGCTCTCTGAGTTTGGTTGTTTTCTTGAAGAAGTTTCATTACCAAACTAGGTAACATAATTATCGCTATATGTTACAAATGTCAGTGTCATTGAGCAGTGCTAATGATATTAGTGAAACATCTGCAAGAAAAGCTCAGAGCACCAAGGACCTCTAATTTCAACTCTGAGCTATACATATTCTCTTCCATCAGAACCATGAGAATCTCATGGGGAGCCTGCATAATAGTTGTCAGCTTTGGAAACCATATTAGGAGGCTTCTGCACTGCCACCTTCTCCAGCCGTGGGAAAGTAGGAGTGGGGAGTTGGTAGAAGGAGGTATTAGCCATAATAGCATTCTGCCACTCGGTCAAGGTCAGGGCAATCCTGCATCTAGAGAAGGAGTGGTGCCGAGATGGACTGAACGGCGATTGGACCATGTGACCATCTGAGGAGGAAGGAGATGGTTTTGGGGGTTTTGATATCCTGAGGAAAAACCTGGAACTCTCAGATTCGGGTTTTCCCAGATGTTACAGTTTACTTGTCCGAATAAATTAAATTTTGAGAGATGACTGCATCAGTTTTTCTTTGGTGAAGGGTTTTCTGGAACGCTGACAATAGTTGTATTATTTTAGATGAGTGTTCTCCCTTCCTTTTAAAAAAATTATTATATATATATCCCGTATTTATTTATTTTTAAAGTGTTTTAATATTTTTTTGTATTGGTTTAACTATTATTGGATGCTGCCCAGAGTCATATTATTGAAATACAGGGCTATATAAAATGAATCATAAATGTCAAGGAAATCCCTATCACACAATGGACTTTCCTCCTAATCTAAGTCTTAAAATACTCAACATTTTGCTCTATATGCAATTTCTGTAGCACAAGGATAATAAGGAAATGCACACTTATTACATTTCTCCTTTGCTTTTTCTATTAAGTATACAAAATAAAGGTAAAGTTAAAGGTTCCCCTCGCACATATGTGCTAGTCATTCCTATCTCTAGAAGTCAGTGCTCATCTCTGTTTCACAGCCAAAGAGCCAGCGCTGTCTGAAGACGTCTCCATGGTCATGTGGCCGGCATGACTAAATGCCAAAAGTGCATGTTTTGCATGTTACCTTCCCATCAAAGGTGGTCCTATTTTTCTACTTGCATTTTTTACATGCTTTCGAACTGCTAGGTTGGCAGAAGCTGGGACAAGTAATGGGAGTTCGAACTGCTGAACTGCCGACCTTTTGATCAAAAATCTCAGTGTCCTAGCCACTGAACCACTGCGTCTGACTAGTATACAAAATAACCCCCTATTATTCCTTGACTTAAACAGCAGCATTGGCTTCCATACCAAATGTTCTCAAAAATATGTCCAAGACAGTCTTCAAAATCTAGGCATCCAATCTACAGAAGGAAAAAAAAAATTCCTAATGCTCACATTTTGATTTTCAGATTTGTATAGTTATAGAAACATTTCAGGATCATGCTACATGTAAATAAAGATTAGTCATTGGCATTCATTTATTGTACATCTGTTGAGTATTTACGTATTTCTAATTAAACCAACTAGGGACATTTTTAGGTTGAAAACTAATTATTTTTCTGGAAAGTAAGAGGAAAGCTCATGAGGTTTTTTGGCTGCATCCTCATCATGTGTAGCAATTCTGTTAATCAAAAATATTGTCTGATCAGTGTATAACATGAGGGTTTTTCCCCCTTATTAATTAAATGATGCCTTTTAAGTTTGAAATTGTCTTGTTATCCAGCTAATATTCCTTACCCGCTCTATGATGGCTTCCATATATAATTAATTCACCATTTGATCCATTTAAAATAAATGAGAAGTGTTATATCACTCATCATCAAATTTCAAGCAAGAGAGTCAGGGAAATCCAAAAAAAAAATATGAATCTACCATTTGATCACTTCCAATTGATCCACACCACCCAATGTGAAATTTTAGTCTTCACCAATGTAAGAATTTGCCAATAATAACCATGTTTCCCTGAAAATAAGACCATGTCTTATTTTTTTTTTTGCCACCAACAAAGGTTCCAGGTCTTATTTTCGGGGGAGGGGGTATCATCCACTGACTCACCTCACTTGTGCGTGTCGCCGCCAGCCTCTTTTTCACTATCAGAGGCCTTCAAGAACTTTTTCGGCTGGCAAGGCCATCAAGGCTTTCCTGAAGTCCTCTGCAGCTGATAACAGAGCTCCAGATCGATCTGGAGCTCCGTTATTGGCTATAGAGGCCTTTAGGAAAGCCTTGCCAGCTGCAGAAAAAAGGGCCCAATGTGTGCGAGGCCTGGATGCAACTACTCAAAGGTAAGTAGTAGGGCAGCTCCACACACACACACACACCATATCCACCCTAGATTAATTTTTACCTGTGCACCTACAGTGGTTAGCAATAGTAATAGCAATAGCACTTAGACTGATATACCGCTTCAAAGTGCTTTTACAGCCCTCTCTAAGCAGTTTACAGATTTAGCATATTGCCCCCAATAATCTGGGTTCTCATTTTACCCACCTCGGAAGGATGGAAGGATGAGTCAACCTTGAGCCAGGGAGATTCGATCTGCTGAACTGCAGCTAGCAGTCAACTGAAGTAGGCTGCAGTACTGCACTCTAACCACTGCGCCACCTCGGCTCATGGTTAGGGTCCTAATTAGGGCTTATTTTGGGGATAGGGCTTATATTGGGTGCACATGTAAAAATCAAGGTAGGACTTACTTTCTGAGCGGTAGTAGAAGTAGGAGCTAATATCCAATTAATGAAGAGTATTATATCAAACAGTGATAATAATTTTGCCTAATATTGATATCCATATATGCATTGTACCATTTCATCTCCCATTACTCCCTTGTATCATCGCTCCTGCGCGAGCTGCACTGGCTACCGATAGCTCTCCGTGTCCACTTCAAGGTGCTGGTACTTACTTTTAAAGCCCTTCATGACTTAGGACTGGGGTACTTGCAGGACCACCTTCTGCCAGCAACAATCTCCCATTGTCCTGTGCGTTCTCACAGAGGGGGCCTTCTAAGGGTGCTGTCGGCCAGTCAACGTAGGCTGGCAGCCCCCAGGGGGAGAGCGTTCTCTGTGAGCGCATCGACCCTCTGCAATGGGTTACCCACTGAGCTCTGGACTGCCCCTGACCTCCACTCCTTCTGCCACGACCTAAAGACTCTGCTGTTTTCAACATCCTGGCTGATATGATGAGGGGTGTTAATTTATTTTAATTTTGATTTTAATTTTGTTTTTATTGATTTTAAAAATGTGTATTGTATATTTTAACTTCTGTGAGCCGCCCAAGTCCCTCGGGAGATGGGCGGCATATAAATACTATTAAATAAATAAATATACTGTTGTGGTTGAAGTTGAAGTAGTCATTGACAGGTAGGGCATTGTACCAGACGATTTTATGAGCTATGCTTAGGTCAGACCAAAGGCATAGTTCTAAATTTTCTAAGCACAAAATTTCAAGTCTGGTGGCATAAGGTATTTTGTTGTGAGCAGAGGAGTAAAGTACTCTTCTTGTGAAATATTTCTGAACCCACTGAATTGTATTAATGTCTGATATGCAGTGCAGGTTCCAGACAGATGAGCTGTATTTGAGAATTGGTCTAACAAATGTTTTGTATGCTCTGGTTAGTAGTGTAATATTACTGGAGAATTTGCAGTTGTTATTTCTCCAGTAAGATTCACACTTCAATAGAATTATTTCCCAATATTTTATATAGGGGGAAGAGCTTTTTTTTAGGTGATATTGTAGGATTTCGTACATGGATAACAAGATGTAGCTCAGGAGTAGCTTCTTAGGTTTGGTTGAGATGTACATCTAAGATAGTCCTCAACTTACAGTAGTGGCCAAAATTGTAGAAACCTTTTGAGAAAAGTGTATTTTCTAAAACTAGCTAATAACATCAGGGTTTTTTTTTAGTAGTACCATAAAATTATATATCAGTGGAATTTAATCAAGAATGTCATGCAATAACTTTTATGAAGGATTTGCTATACAATAGCAGTTACGGTATAAAGAAGAAAAGTGAAACACACAGAAAAAATGAGATATACAAAAATGATCATCATAGAAAAAATGAGATATACCAAAATGTTCACCATGCCAGTTAATACTTCATTCGGTAACCTTTACCATGAATTAAGGCCTTACAACGTCTTCCCATGGAGTGAACCAAGTCTTTAAGTTCTGCAGCTGTTATAATGTGAAACCAAGATTGAAGGATTGCTTCTTTTCACTGGGTTTTATTGCTGAGTCGCTTCTGACTAACAAGTTTCTTTAGTCGGCACCAATAGATTTTCAATTGGGTGAAGGTCTGGGCTATTCCCAGGTCATTCCAGCAGTGGAATAGGATTATCTTGAAACTCGGAAAAAAAAGTGGTGTTATTAGCCATCAAACCTCAAAAATACACTTTTCCCAAAAGGTTTCCGCAATTTTGGCCACTACTGTACATGTATATATTATAATATCCTGATGACAATATTATAATATATTTTTCAATCTTTTGCTGTTACACAACATCAAGAAGATTTTAAAGTACAGTAAAGGAAAGAAAATAAACATGCAATTTTAGCTTAGAGTTGGTATATTTTTGATTGCAAAGCTAAATGACCCATATAGGCAATTTTCTTGCTACCACTAAGCTTATCTGGGAAGGAAACTCCACATTTGGTTTCTCTTTCTCAAAGAGCCATCCTGAAATCTGGGAAAAGATTATGAGGATAATTTTAGGATCCAGACAGAAAAAGCACATTAATATAACTCAGTCTCAACTTGCTTAGAGTATTATAAAGCCAACGCTGAATTGAATTTAAAAATAAATTGGTAACAAAGTGCAGATTAAAAGACACCAAGTTTTATAACTTATTTATTTATTTACTGAACTGAAATAACCCGTCTCTGTGAACAATCTTGCCAAACTATTTTGGGCCAGCTGAAATTTCCAGGTTGTTTGAAAAGATAACTGCACAAACAATGCACTGCAGTGATTCAATCTTAAAGTTACCGAAGCGTAAACTATTTGTGCCTAGATACTGCTGCAACCGTTAGAACAACTCAAACTAATGAAAATACCTTTATACTGCTAAAGTCACTTGCTGTTCCAGTGACCGTAAAACGTCAGAAAAATCCTAAAACTACAAAAGCTTTAGTTTTTGCTTTAGTGCAAATTGCATCAAAACAGAATGATTATTCCATGATGGAGCTTCATTTTTTTTTTTCATCCAGACTGTATTAGAAGACTTACTCTCCTCCATTTCCTTTGCAGTGTGTTCTTATATACAGTACCCACACATGGGAAGACTTTATAATTTTACCTTGTATTTTTATGTAGTATGAAGAAAATATGTAACTGTAAATTCCATAACACAATTATCAAGCAACAATGTAACAGTTTACTAGCATCACAGCGTCTCTAGGGAATTTCTACATAAAAATGAGTCCGTATCACAAGTCAGATTATCTGTCAAGAGGCATACCATGATTTATGAAATGGAAGGCCAACTGAATCAATAAAGCTGCACTCTCCACTTCCCTTTTTGAGCCCAGGCAGTTTCCATTCTCACCAGCCTTAAAGCTAGACTGAAACTGATCTAGAAAATTTATTTCATCTAAGAATGTAATTGGATGTAACTATAACTGAATTGTGAACCCAAGCACTACATGGCTGTGCATCTAATCATGCTGACAGTAAATAAAATACGAGATGATCCAGTGAGTTTTGTCTTGAGCAAGTACTAAGTAGTATTGGTTGATAGGCCTGAGGCAAGAACAATATTTTGAATTAGAGCTTTGGAACTGTATATAATTTCCTGATAATAAAGGAGTTCAGTCTTATAATTATAGACAAGAATGCCACAGACTCACAGATTCATGCAACAGAAGGAAGAAGAGATTGCAGCAAACTTTTATAACATAATTGGAACTCAGCCACTAGCTGAGCATATGGAGGAAACAGTGTTATGGGAAGCGAGATTCTGGTGACCTAGAAGACTCCAGTGGAGAAACAGAAGTAAAAGCCAGACTTGCTGAGAAGATTATCCCAGCTTCCTTCTAGATATAGTATCGCTGAGATGGTAGTTACATGTTAATGTACCTTTTTAGTTGTTTTTGAGCAAAACTAAAATGTACATGCTCAAGAAGTGGGGAATTTAAACTGATGTCAGTTTTCAATTTTTCTATGTTATATTGCATGTTGTAGCTGGTCAAAAATAAGAAGAGAGAATAGAAAAAAAAAGAGAAAAGGTAGAGGCCCTCAATGGTTCTGTAAAACAAATAGTTGCCAGTTAAAAAAACAAACTGCTGTCCTTCAGCAAGACCTTAAAAACCAGGAGAAGAATTTTTGTATCTCCTGGATTATCTATTTATTTTGTGTTTCTCATACTCCACATTGAGCTGTATGACAATTAGGTGGCCTTAAAAATCTTGTAAATTGATTTAAAAAATTATAAGCATAGTAATTCTTTCTTAACAAAGAAAAACAAACAGAGGAAGAACTGGCTCAACATCCAATTTTGGATCCATGTAGAGCAGGAGTGTCAAATTCAAGACCCACGGGCCAAATTCAAGGTGCTTAGATCTGGCCCGTGGGGCTGCTCTGGAAACAATTAAGGACTGGCCCACTGTGCCAGCAAAAATGGAGCTGGGGAGGGCTGTGTGTTGTGGTCTGCCAGCAGCCTGCGGAGCTTGCAGCAGAGTTGGACAATGATGAGGCTGTGGAGAACCATGGGCCAGTCCTGGACTCTGGGGAAGGACTGGATGAGGGTGCAGCATCAAAGGCAGAGATGGGAGCAATACATGGACTCCGGAGCCTCCAGAGGCAGACAGCAGAGAGGCAGAGGAACAGGAGGAGCCTGTTCCTAGTGCACGCATG
>JANHFM010002029.1:130975-143452 GCA_032468115.1 Grayia smithii
GACAAATTCCTTGTGTGTCCAATCACACTTGGCCAATAAAGAATTCTATTCTATTCTATTCTATTCTATTCTAATACCTATGGTGCTGCATATCCCCATATTGTCAGCTAGATGAATCAGAGAAATTAATGGCTTTACAAAGTATTTTCCTATTTATATTTCTGTGTCTGGGTGCATATATTGCACTCAATTATAATGCTCACTTATTTGTGTGTAATGTGGCTTCAGCCATTTTGGTTAACTCTGATTTATGAACCACTTCACAGTGATTTTTTTTCAATGTCATGATTATAAACATACCACACCTTAATGGGTTTGCTGTTTTGGACACTTTTTAAAAGAAACGGAGGATATCAGGATTTATATAAGTAAACTATGTAAGTTCTTTAGGCACCTGACAGATAGATTTACTGGTTAATTGAGGGTGCTTGCACTTCCACCTGGGGTTTTACCTCAGTTCAGAATCACCTTCAGGTACATCCAGTAAATCCATGTTGGATTTGCCTGGGGCTAAATAAATATGTTGTTGATTCAGTCATAATATATTTGCTTAAAATGTTGCCACTAGTGTAGACAGAACATTCTCCCTTGCTGGGAATGAGCAAGAACTCATTCCCAGCTTCTGGCTCCATTGTCTTTTTCTTCCTTCCCTTATATTGTTCTGCAGATTTTAAGAAAATTATAGGTCAATTTCGAACTGTTTTTAGGAGACTGGGGAGAAAAAGCAGTGGCAATATGGAGGTGCCCTGAAATTTCTGTTGTATTAAAGGCTTGCCTTTAAGGGGAAGAAGAAGAATTCCTTATTTTAATTTCTTAGCTGGAGTCTAAAACAAAATCTGAAAGAAAACTATAGGCTCTTGACTATACAAACATAGGTCATTGAGTGTGTTAAATATAAGTAGAAATGCTGAAATGGACATACTCACAATAAAGACTGTATCATAATTAGGATTAGATTTAGGCAGGATTAGGCAGGGTTTTTGCATAGGATTATTATGCTATTTAACCATGATTTTAAAGTAACTATTGGGGCATACCCAAACTGTTAACAAGGAGTGGGGAATTTTGCTGCAACTGGGAGTTACATTTAAAAACGGCTTCCTGGTAGCTTTAGAGAATTTAGCTAATGATGTACTGAGCTTAGAACAGAATAGTCCAGGAGCAAAAGGGAAGAAATTGGCAAGGCTTAAGGGACTCATTTCACCTCTCAAATTCTTCCCAATTGTAAAATATTAGCACTGCCCCATTCTATGGGGGCTTTGGAGACCACTAATAGGAAATTCAGGGACTACGTATATGGCCAGAGGTTGTATACTGTTATCATGAACATTGGGTTGTATAGCATGCTAAAACAAATCAAGCAATTCCATTAAGGATTACTGTAATATGTAAACTAGTCCCTGAATTTAGTTTTGTCTCTGAGTATGACTGAATCTGGGTCTAAATTTTTGAGTAATGTTGCACTGCACATATATTTGCAATATAAAACTTTTACTTAATGATGTGACTAATTTGGCATTAAACACCTGCTTTCTTTTCGCCTTTTAAACAGATTCCATGGATTGAATGAAAGGATCTCTGTGGAAGATTATGCAAAGCAAGTGGAATTTTTCTTTCAACTAATTCAAAATTGTGATATGAACCAACCCACAGAGCCACATACAAACCTTCATGAGCTATAGAAACAAGAAAATATAAAGGCTTGTGGGAGTTGTTAGAAATCTGAATTATTCAAAGCAGCAGTGTTCCATTTTATTCTCAGTGCCCAAACTTCTTTACTGTGTTAGAGATTTAAAGTAATAACACAACTTAGTTGCACTGCACTATTAAACATAACAATTCAACAAATTATTCTGACCTACGCAAAGAAATTATGTTTCAGACTAACTGTACCTCAAAGGCATTAGAAACCTGAAAACAATGCTGTCTGCATGAATTAAGTCACTTATGCAATATTACCACAATGACCTCTAAAGCAATTAAGTGTGATGGCATCTTGACAAATGTGATATAATTCACCTCCCTTCTTCACTTCCAGCCAACATCCATGGATAACTATTGGAAAATAGTATAATATTTACATAGTGAAGAGCTTTTCTATTATTTTAACTGTATAGAAGGGCTGTTTTGCATAAGAAATAACTTTTCCAAATATCAAGCAACAACCCTTTTGTACCTGCAGATCTGAGGGTCACAGGAAAAACTGGAGTGTCTGATGCCAAATGTTCAGTATAGCGTAGAATTATCACTTGAAATGTGAACCATTGCATTGTTCTTTTGCATTTTAAACGTTACCTCTGCCAGTGGTTTTCTTATGCTTATTGGTTATTTCATTTTTAGTTTTCTTTTAACTTCTCTTTTGAGACCATATTGTTTTAATGGTTTAGCACAGATAAGACAGTTATGAACACCTCCAAAGTTGGCAGAACTGCAGCATTTCTACTGTACAAGCAAAAAATATTGAGGAAGATGGGTGGTTCAACAATGTGAAATATATATACATATATATAAGCCAAATCACAAGTTATTTATCTCTGGAACAAAAGAGTGATTTATCTCAGGGACATATGAAACTAATGGCGAGCTTTGGTACAATTAATTTACAACCACTATTAGAACCAGAATTTCCACCTGTGTGGGGGATGTGGGAACTGCTGTAAGTCACTTTTTTCAGTACTGTTTTAAATTTGAACAGTCACTGAATGAAAACTCATAAGACAAGGATTATCTATATTGTTACATTTTTAGAGGGAGCTAATTTATTGGATTTGGTTTCCTTTATTCACTGAATTAATCTATATGAGGCAAGGGAAATCTTTTTAATGTCAAAACCTGTAGTTCTTGGAAACAAATCTTGTGTAGACCATATATTAGGGGTGATTCCAGTTTTCATAGCTGGCAAGAAAAGTGTCTATGTGCTGAGTCCAGGTGTCCTTCCAGGATTTCTCTTTTCTTTCACTGTCTGATACTCTTTTCCACAGAAAATACCTTTAGTGGCCTTTTTGCTAAACCTAAATAGTAGGAAGACAGAAGGGTGTGAGGGCAATTTTTGGCAAAATAGCAACCTAGAGGCAACATCTGTATACCTTTTGAAATAGCAATTAGATTCTGGGGGGAAATTCCATTCATGAAATACAGGTGTGTGTGGGGGTGTGTGGGTGTGGGTGTGGGTGTGTGTGAAGAACGCAGGAGAGTTGTAGGTTTCTCTTACATTAATCCAGCATAAGGCTCAAGAATTCTGGGCGTTGAAGTCCACAAGTCATAAATGGGCCATAGTTTCCCACCTCTGCTCTAATGGTTGATAGTTCTAACTATAATTAAGGCACTTTATGTTTATCTTTCTGGCACTCTATTCTCACTAGATTTTTTTTAAAGCAGAACATTTTTTATCTTGTTAAATTTTTATATTCTTCAGTTGAGATATTACTGTATGCTCAATGGACAAATAATTATATCCAAGCTTATTGCGAGTTTCATATAGTTTGAATCCTTGGTGCTGCTTATGTATGACTGCTACAACTTATTTGACTCTAATTAATTGCAAGATGTTGTAATTCTGTGGCACATACCTTTTTTTCAGTCTGATGACTGCACTTGACTTTTGATTTCAAGTGTAGGACTACACTCCAGAAAATGTAACCAGGTAGTTTTGGAGTTTCTTTTTATGATTTTTTTCAAATTATTTTTCTGCACTGAAACAGGTTGTTAAACATTGATTCTGTAATTGACTTCAATTAATGCTACTTTTTAGAAAGTGAATGGTACAATATGTACATTAAATAATATACTGAGCAAAGAAAGCTGAAGTTTTCATTTATGAATTGTTCATTGGGAACATTTATATGTAACTTTAAAGGCATGGTTATATACTCTTCCCTAATATTTATAACAAAAATGTGATTTAGCAAAATTTGTAGCACATGACAATGGGGTTAGCAAAGGAAGATGGTACTGTGATTCTTACAGACTTCGTACTGCTTACTAATGTATTTTCACCATTACTTTATCTGTATGTGCCAACTGTTAAGGTTTGACATTTTTCTTCTTGGCAATTAAAAAAAAGTTATTGTCTGTGAAGTGCTGTTTCAATATATCATATACATCACTGTGGAGTAGTTTTCTATTTCAGTGTTTTCTCTACACTATTTCCTCAAAATACCGGTAATAATTACATAGAAATAAATCTCCACTAGTTTCCTGTTCTCTGTATCCTAAAATTCTTCTTTTTCACAAAAACACTATGATGATTTGTAGGTTGGATGCTCTATTTCACCCCTAGACTTTGATGGGTTCACTCATACAGGCTTGTAATCTCTACATGTCATTAATTATAATATAAAACACTTCATTTCGCTTCATTAAGTACTTTTTTGAACATTTATGAGTTAGTAAACAGTAATGGTTACATTTTTGAATGATCTTTTTTCCTCTCCAAATTATCAGAAAAAGGCAAAATATTCTTGTTCTTTTTAACAAAAAGTAATGGATCCATTGTCTAAAGCAGCTGCTGGCTTTATTAACTTCCATTTAACCAATATTTTCTTGGCAGATCTTCTTGATCTGGCTATGCCCTTGAATGATGAGAAGTGTGTTTTGAAATGGTTTCAGTGACTGGAAGTAGATCAAATACTCATTTATAGCCAACATTCTTGGAAACACTGAAATGTTATCTTTTCCAAGATAATAGTGGTTACAAAATCAGTTCATAGAGGAAAGAGACAGTGCAACACTATTTTGTTTTGAGTGGGTCAGCCCAGAGACAAGAGTGTGATTTTACTGCATGCCTCCAGTATAGTAACAGTAGATGAAATGGTTTGATAAGTATGGCCCCAAATATTATTAAACTAAAAAGACAGCTGGAATAGAAACAAGGCAGGCTTTATTCCAACTGCTTCAGTCACACTGTTTATCCATTAGAAAAAGCCTCCATTGCAAGAATATATTTCCTTGTATAGAAAAAGAGTGGTATTCGGCTTCAGATTTTATGTTCCTACATTAATGAAATGCAAATACATAAGCTAAAATCATGCATTCTGACAAATCACAATGAGCTTGGTTTGTACTATACCAGTGTTTCTTAACAGTGGCAACTTAAATATGTATGAATTTCAACTCCCAGATTTCCCCAGGCAGCATATTGTCTGGGGAATTCTTAGAGTTGAAGTCCACACATCTTAAAGTTGTCATGGTTGAAGAAACACTATACTTATACACTAAACAGAAATCAACTGCATTATGTCATGCCTTGATAGTTTTTTGAAACTACCTATAGCTATTTAGTAAATGCCATTTAAAGGATATAAAATATGGTATTCCCCCCTCCCAAGATTTTCTAGCTGAAAATGTCATTATTTTTATAATGTATAATCAATTGCAAAACTGAAAGTAAAAGTGAATCCTATACACAGTATTGACAGACTCTCTTCCACTGTTGATTACCTATATTCATACAATTTAGAAAGGTTTTAAGGAATAAAAGTGCAAAAGCACTTTTGCTGCCCTTTGCCATAGGCTTAGTAAAATAGATATGTGAGAGAGATGGTCTATAACTGTAGTAAGACATGATTTATTTAGCTGTTATATTACTGAATAAGCACTATTAGCTAAGTTTTTTACAATATGCTAAATCACCATGCTTTACAAACCAAAACCCCCAAAATTTTAACCTGACTGACTACTGTTGACCTCACCCCATTCCTAAGAGGTCTGTAAGGGGCGTGCATAAGAGCACCAGAGTGCCTAGCATCCCTGTCTTAATGTTCCCTTTAATTGTATTCATTTTATGTATTCAATTCATGCTTATATATATATTATCTAATATGTACTCAACAAATAAATTAAAACAATGACTGGATTTGTGCAGCATATTAACCTAAAACGTAGAAAACCTGTATTATGCTTGGCACAATATGTGAATACTTCCAGTGTAAATCATCTCTTCCCTTCTTTCATCTTTACCGTTTATGAAATGTCCACTTTTTTGACTTTGCATTAGTCATATAAAAGGGCTACTGTTTGAGCTTAGAAATTAGAAATTTTGAGAACCTAATTATTTTCTCTATGCATTTATTGTGCTGTATGTACAGTAGTATATTAGTAACAAGAACGTTGAACGTAATCTGCTGGCCATATGCCAGGCTCATATCAACTCTGTTGAGGAAGTATATGACTAAAGCATACAAAGAGAATTGCATCACATCTAAGACAAGGTCAAATTCTACACCTGCATATTCTGAAGCAATCTGTCATGCCAATTTCTATTTCAAGGTCTGGATTTAATTCTGATCCTGTGACTACAGAGCCTCTATATCTGTTGGGGCATGCCAAGAAGCAGGATTTTATTTAACACAAGGTAACTGCTGCTATTCAAATGTAAGAGTGCTACAAAGTTTTTCAAAGCTAATCTCTCCATCTTTGATTCAACGTTACCTCCCCAAAATTCCTCTGGTTTGCTCTTCCCCATTCAGGTCCTTTCTATAGCCTGATTGCTATTGTTCAGATTTTAAAGGCACAATATCTCTGAATACCAAATTCTCATGACAAACAATGGGAGTATAAATGTTGCACTAACACTTTGCTTATACATTTCCCAGAGGTATATGTCAAGGTACTATTAAATGGGTGGAAGTTTTACATGGGGAGATTCAAACTTGAAATAGGGAGGACTGACCTGACTGTGAAAGGGCTATAGTTCTGGGATAAGTACATATTTTATGTGCAGAAGTTTTTTGAGATCTCTCCCCAATTCTACTAGAACTGTAAGAAAGCACTCAACCTGAGTCTTAAAGAATCTCTGCTGATCGATTGTATAGCCAATATTATGCTAGATTAGCGTTCCTCAGACTCAGCAAGTTTTAAGATATGTAGACTTCAAGACTTGCCAGGGAATTCTGGAAGTTGAAGTCCACATATCTTAAAGTTGTTGAGATTGAAAAACACTGAGCTAGTTGGAATGTCTATGGAGATTCTGCATCATCCACGTCATGGTTGTCCCAAAGATGCTTTTTCAAAAAGGCAATTGGATGTTCGTGGGTTTTTCTTTAAATATGTTTTGTTTCTCATCCAAGAAGCTTCCTCTACTACTAAACTAAAATTCTGTTGGTGAACAAACCTTCCTGTTCCTGGATCAGGAGGATTTGCTTACCTCTCATTGCAATAAAACATGAGGCTGCCCTTAAAGATCACCTGGAAATAGTGTTTTCTGATAGAACCCAGGAGGTGTGCCTTCTCAGTCGATGACTAACTCTTTTGGACAACATAATGCCTCCACCACTACCAAGATTTGGATGGCCCTGGCCCTGTTGGCCTTATGTAGTCTTGAAAGCCGTTTTCCCCTGGATACTGGACTTCATGAGCCTGTCTGTAATACTTGAAAAGAAAACAATTGTTGACTTACCGGTAGTTTCTCCTGAGTATGTATGCATGTTATATGTGTGCATACTTTTCTATGTTGTATCAGCTGTCCAGCTCTCATAATCTGAGAGATATACATTATATAAAATACATTGACCAAATAAATAAATTTTATCTGCAGGTTGGGCTGATTCTGAATCTGAGTTAGATTGGATTCCTCAAAATTGCAAACATTTTTGTAAACTCTCCTCCATACTCTGTCTTCTTTTTTCTGTCTGAATTGCATCTGGATCTGATTCTGAATCTTTAGTTAGGACCTTAAACCATACATGCATGTGCATGCACATGTACAACTTTTAAAAACAAAGATGAATATATGCAATTATCTTTCTTTGAATTACACTTACTGAATAAGAAAATACAGAGTGTTTCATTAATTTCATTCGGAGGGCTCGGAGGGAATAGCCAAGCCACCAAGAATGATGGTGTGCAGATGGTGTTTCCCTCTTTTTCAGCTATTAAGCTTTTTCCTCCCCTTAAGACTGCAAAGATTGGCAGACGTCTCTTAGAGGAACAGAGTAAAGGAAAAGGAATCCAAATATATTTTGAAGAGTCAAAAGTGGATGAACCTCATTTCCACTGTATGGGGAGGAAGATAAAAATGAAGAGATTAAAACAGCTTCTAGATTTTCTATAGATTCTGATTGAGTCTGATACTTATTTAAATGTCAAAGAAGATTTGCAATGGGAGAAATCTATAGCTTTGATAGCAATAGACCTTGCAGGTATGCCTCAACAATTTACTAAACAATTCCAAAAAATATATTTTTACTTCTGACATTGCCCTTTCTTAATAATCTATTTTTGCTACTTATTCTTGGTAAGTGTTGAGCCTTGTGGAAGTTTTTGCTCACAGACTGGGCCTGTCCCTTCTCTCAGTTCTGTTGCCATTTCTTAGCCCTGTGGCCTTTGTTGCTCTTCCATGCCTCAGCTACCACATCTAAACCCATTACAAGGCCACCCACACATCCCTCCCATGCTACTTAGGAGCGGTCAGAGATGTTAAATGTGATAAATGAGGACTGAACAATTGCCATTCTTCTCACTGCAGACAGAGCGCTAATATGGAGGCCTCCTGAGGAATAGAGGTTTGCTAGAATGGCACCTCTCAGAAATACTGCTGTCGGGACATGTTTACAATCGCCCTGCACGGCCTATTGGCCGAGCTGCCATTTAAAGGAACTCATGCTTCATTTCCGGGCTTAGCAGTTTCCCGGGACAGCAGGCTCTACAGATAGCATGAGCTCAGTGTGATGGGAAAGGGAGTGCCGTGCATCATTCTCCCCATTCCCTTCTTTGTGATGGATTTAGGAACAGCAGCCACCGGCACAAAAGGAAATGGTGTCAAACAGGAAGGAAAATGACCACATTAAGGGGAGGGGGAAATGATGGATTTAATGATAGCTCAGCTGGTCAAGCCTCGGACAAAGCAATGCCATGGTCAATGAAGCAGGGAAATTGAGATATGGGCAACTCTTATTGAAACATTCCATTATTGTTTTCACATTTTCTTTCAATGTGTTTCATTATCATTAGGTGGAGTAATAGTCATTAACATTATACCATATACAGTAGGCTAGAAGGGCTTACTCAGAATTATAAAATCCTCTCCATTCTCTGTTTTCTTTCTACATGTCTCAAACTTCCCTACACTTTCTGCCATTTCTGATCATGGAATAGCATGCAGAAGAGATGTGTCTCAGAGTCTAAAGAGTCTATATGCTAAGTCTCTGACACAGATAAGCTTCCTAATAGGGAAAGCTCAGCATATTCACAGAGAAATACTCATGGCTGGCTGGGGAACTCTGGGAGTTGAAATGTGTTTGAATATTTGTAGCTCTGGTTGGTAGTTGCAATTTGCAACCAAATTGCCAAGCTCAGAGCTCAAACCAACAGCCTAATTCTGGGAATCTCAAAGTTGCCAAGTTTGGACACCTCTGCTTTATGTGATATTACAAATATTACAAATGCTTTATGCCAGTCTCCTCTTATAAACCTACAAAAGCGTTAAAATCCAAGAATCTTTCTCTATAGACAACTTCAGTCTCAAACCTACTATCTGATATCTTGACAGCTCTACAGCTCTCAAGTTAATATTGATTCCTGGAGCTGGAGTTCCAGTTACTTTCTGCTTTATTAACAGTAAATGGGTGCCATGTGAAGGTTCAGCTTCAGATATTATTACTGTTTTGAAAATCTTATACAACATTAAAATTTGGATTTTCTTAAAAATGTTTATTCAAAAATATGTATGTAGATGCTATATTTGATTTTTTTTCTGAATAAAATTAATAGGCACTCCCTGCATCCTACAGTAGTGTACTAGAAATGTTAATCTATAATAATCAATTCTATGCTTATTTCCTCATATATAATTCTGATTCATTAGGTTGATATTTATCTCAGTTAATGCTACAGCAAGTCTAAATTAAGTGGGACTGATTTTCCACCAGACTCATGTTAGAATTGTAGCCCTAATATTAAACAGAGAAGCAGTTTCATTAAATGAAATCAAAAGAAAATGAACATGATTTTTGTATTTTATTAAATCAAGATATTCTCAATGAATATAATTGGACAGGAAAGCCTGAATTTTTATTTGACAGGTGGGCATTTTGTCAGTTGAACAGCAGCAGCTGCATAGGAATCTAGCCCCATTACACAGGATATGAGGACATTTTAATCTCAGCTGTGACTTTAATCCCCACTGAGGGAACAACTGAATTCACAATGGTGCGTTATCTTACATAACATAAGACCATGTGAAAATGTCATGATGGGACAATTCTATGTTTGCATGGTCTCAGATCAGAGCGAACTGGGCTTATCTCATTTACTGAACTTGCAGATAAGGAGACCAAAGACATCTATCTAGCAATGCAAAGCTTAGAGCTTTCAACTGTTTTAGGTTTGGGTTCAAGCTTAGTAAATATATTGTACTCATAACCAAAAAGACACGGTTGCATAGAGGAAAGGCTGAAATCAAGGAACTATGCTTAAACAGCCAGGAGAGACCCCATGCTCTTCTAAGCCACCATGTGGTTTGTTTGGGACTTAGCATGTCATCTGTAAACCATGGGTTTATATATGTCTTTTTTCCCTTATGATTCAGCCAATAATGTATAGTTAAGCAAGATACAGTATATATAATCCATACAAAAAGTGCAGGTAAGTAAGACAGATACATTTGCACATTTGAATATGCAAATGTGCAAATATATCTGAAGTTTAGGAAAGGTCATTCAAAGCCACACTTTGGATGGTCAATGGTTAATCACTGCTAGGACTATATAATCATTCACTGAATCTGGCTGCTTGGCCAAAGAAAAGCAGTTATATTTGACAGATAATAGGAGTATATTCCTCCTAGGTTAACTGGCCTAGATCTATTTGCTGCAGTGCTTTATGAATATGAGGCATTTTGGTGAAGTGCCAATTTGGTGTAGTGGTTAAGATGCAGGCTTAGAAACCTGCCTTAGGTATGAAAGCCAGCTAGGTGACTTCGGGTCAGTCACACTCTCTCAGCCCAACCCACCTCACAGGGTTATTGCTGTGGAGAAAATAGAAGGGGAAAGATTATGTATGTTTCCTAAACTAAATTACTTATAAAGCAATTAAAATGGAGAAAAATAAAGTAAATAAATGAATATGTTCCTGCCACCACAACCAGGAAGGTGTAGCCTATTTGTGCAAAAAAGAGACACCAAGCAGGTGGGCTAACTTTAGGTTAAACTTAGAGTTCCTGATATCCCAATGGCTGTTTTCTTGCCCCATAGTGTTTGGATTTTAATGTCTCACACAAATTTTATGAGAGTCAGCAAGCAGAGTTGGGAATGATAGATACCAAGAAAGATATATTAGGAGAGACACCAAATTCAAGAAAAGTGATTAGTAAAAATGCTGATAAATATTGACTGTATATAATAAATATTTATGCATATTATACAATGAGTAATATCAGGAAGGAATGTACATTGCTGTTTTATATCACCAGAGCAATGGCTAAATGCCACTATAAAGTAAAGGAGTCCCCACATATTTTACTTCACTAGTCATTGCCGACCATAGATGGCAGTGCTCATCTCTATTTCAAGGCCATGGAGCCAGTGCTGTCCGAAGACATTTCTGTGGTCATGGAAATGGGCAGTGCTGTTAGACTTCCCACTAAAGTGGTACCTATTTCTCTATTCACATTGAGCCAGTCCAATTAGTTATGATTCAATAGATGAGGCAAATGAAAATAATTGGATTATTTCAGTAAATCATTACAACTTAGCACGTGATGCCAAAACACCTTAAAATGGAACCCTTAAATATGCTAACATAAGAGAAATGTGACTTACTTCCAAGTAAGCAGACATAACAGTAAGATACACATGTCCTAGTTAAGGCACAGCCTTAGAGGAGTCAGGAAAATTGTTTGGCTGAAAACTTAATATTGGACCTTGCATTAATTTCATCTGACAAGAAATGTAATCAAAACAAACCTTAGGTAGCATCATTGTTGCTTCCCAAAGTCACTGAAAAATAGTACAGATAGTCCTCGACTTACAAACATTTGCTTAGTGATTGAAATTTCAATGGCACTGAATAAAGTAACTTATGACTGTTTTTCACATTTATAATGTTGCATCATCCCCATGGTCACAT
Organism: Grayia smithii; assembly: GCA_032468115.1. Taxonomy (NCBI): domain Eukaryota; kingdom Metazoa; phylum Chordata; class Lepidosauria; order Squamata; family Grayiidae; genus Grayia; species Grayia smithii. The sequence goes on from JANHFM010002029.1 coordinate 143,039, forward strand.
GATCAAAATTCAAACAGTTGGCAACTGGCATGTCTTTATGACAGTTGCAGTGCCCCTGGGTCAAAGTAAATGGGAAAGCCAGATTCACTTAACAACTATGGTACTAACTTAACAACTGTAGTGATTCATTTAACAACAATGGCCAGAAAGGTCATAAAACACAGCATTTAACAACTATCTTGTTTAGCAACAGAAATTTTGAGTTCAATTGTGGTTGCAAGTCTAGGACTACCTGTATCATAACTCTGCAAATAAGGAACAGCCTTATATTCCTTTAGCTTTAAAAACATATTTTCATATCTTTATTAGACAGGCTCCCAATGATTCCTTGGTGTTTTTACAATTCTGGTAAGATACCATCTTTACTTACTGTATTTTTACGTAACAACATAACAATAACAATAGCAATTAGAA
>JANHFM010002029.1:174675-187574 GCA_032468115.1 Grayia smithii
CTTCCCCTTCCCTTCCCTTCTTTTTTGTACAGATTGCTAGGAAAAATAACAGGTTCAGACAGAAGAAATTGTGACAGCCCTGGGATTACAGGAGAAAAAAAAGATGAATTACACAATCTGAGTCCTTGTTCACACAATGCAATTAACACGATAACCAAGTTAACCAATTTGCTGACTACAGAAAGGAACCAACAACTAACCAAGCCGGTTTATTTAGCACAACCTGTTGAAAAAACTTAAGCCAGGTCAGAAATAACCCTGCTACACAGAAATATCCATTCAGTCTTTAATTGATTTGCTTAAGTATGTTACTAAAAAAAACAACTGGATTTTTTAAAAAGAAAATACTCTAATCATTTAACATTTGTATTTCTCAACTGAAAAATCCAAACAAAGGGAAATTTGTCATAACAATCTTATTTTTCTTTATTAGGAAGTTATCGGCTTATTGTGACCAAGCAGCTTTTTTACTGAATTAAAATGGCTAGATTACAATCCAGTTATGAAATTGCCTGCATTTTTTTTAATGAGGAAAATACCTTTTACTTAAATTGAATTTAATTAAATTGAATCCCAAACCAATAGGCATTTAACCCAGTGTCAGAAAAAGAAAATTAAAATAATCAATGAACATCATTCACACTCTGGTCAATGTCATTGTCATTCATTTACCTCTCCTCTCAAGTGATTTTATTTTATTTATTTATTTATGCAATTTATATGCTGCCCTTCTCCCAAAGGACTCAGGGCGACTTACAAAGATTAAAAAAAATATAACAGTACAATTAAATTTAAATTAAAATCAGATTAAGATCATTCAAATATTAAAACCAATTTTGTTGGATGAGCCAAATTGATGGAAGAGCCACGTCTTCAGGTCGCGGCAGAAGGAGCAGAGGTCGGGGGCCATCCGAAGCTCGGTGGGCAACCCATTCCAGAGGGGCGGTGCGCCCACAGAGAATGCTCTCCCCCTGGGGGCCGATGGCCGACATTGCCTGGCCAACAGCAACTTGGTGAAAGATGAAATGAATCAACAACACACATCATAGGCATTAGCAAGTTGAGATGGATTGGAATTGAACCCTTTAGTCAAAAGATCACACTGATTAATAAATAAGACATGAAAAATAATAAAGGTACAATGTTGCTTTTATAGTTAGGAAGGACATAGCAAGAACATTCTTGCCTACAATAGAATGCAATGTCTTTAAACCCAATTGAGTAAACCTAATTTAAATCCAATTGACTACGATTAAGTGTTATAGATAATCAGCATATTTAGGAATGAAGAAGGAAGACTTGATGTTGTGGAATGTGTCTATGAAAGGGGAGGTGGCATGATGGACTACACTAACAAAGCAGTTCCCAGAAAGGAGGGAGCACATTCCAAGCGGGGAGGGGGGAGAGAGACAAGGGACAGCACAATCCAGAGCTGGATCGTGGAAAGAGATTTACGATAACCATTCCCTAGAACCATGATGGTGAACTTATGGCACACGTACTAGAGGTGGCCCACAGAGCCCTCTCTGCTGGCATGTGCACTGTCGCCCCAGGTCAGCTCTCCGTGGTGTTTCTTTCATGAGCTTCTGTTTCCCTGCAAACAACGAAACACAAGCTCACGAAATAAATGCCCCACCTGACGGCGGCCAGCTGGTCTTTGGGTCTCTGCTGCACATGTGCATGCACACGCATGTCCGCTCATGCGCATGCTTACACACATGCTCGTGCATGCTCACCTTTCAGTTTGGGCATGTGTGCGCGCAGTTTGGGCACTCAGTGTCTAAAGATTCGCCGCTGCCCTAGAATCTCCCAGAATATATCCATTAGGTTGATAGTATGTTAGTATAAATTTAGTTTGTCAAGAGTCTACCTCTATGGAGTAAGCAAATAAAGAACTTAAATTTGCCTGAATTAACAATATTTCATTTTTCTTGGGCTACCTGACACTTGGTGCCCATTTTTGGAGGCATAACATCCAGTTCTTACAGAAAGATTTGGATAACAATTGCATAGGTCTTAGTTGTAGAGTTCAATGCAATACTAAATGGTAGGATATTCTTTATAGTATACAATTCTGACAGACGAATATACATTTTCCAATTTATACTTAAAACAGAGGCTGGCATAACAAAGTAGAGAAGTTTCCTTTCATAAGTAACATATGTCCATTTAACTTTATCCATCTCATCAGCAGATGTGAATTCCCGATCTGCTCGGGTGCTTTTCCTTCTGGTTGTGCCAGGCCATTTGGTTTTCCTTTACACCATCAGCTCCATGCAAGGAGGCCACACTACCCTCACTCTGATATTTATAGTTTTCTACATGACCGCAGCACTTCTCCAGGTAAGGGTTGTCATTAGTTGCCTTGTCAGAGGGGATAAAGGCGAGACAACATATAAATAAAGGTGTCTTTTACTACATGCATGGGCAACTCTTGACTCAGGAACCAGATTTTCTCCCCCTGCTGTGTCAGAGAGAGTGGGGGCCAAATGTTTTTGACATATTTTTATGCATGTAGGGGAAGGGGGCTTTTAATGGTTCTACTCACTTTAGGAGACATATGGATAACCAGAAGGGCAATATTATTTTTCAGAAAATGATATCTATCCATTTCCTTGATAGCATCCTGTCAATAGGCTCTTTTTTTTTTTTTAGTCTATCATGGGTTTCAAGGATTGTTTCAGATTTCACTGTTAAGTTCTGTAGCGACATAGTTTGCATTGCAAACATTTTTTACACTGCAGTGTAAAAAAGAGTATCAGTGTAATAGAAAGCACTGTTTGCCACATCTTAAGCTCTTAAGAGGCAAAGTTTAAACCTTACCTAAAATAAATACAGAAATAAAATAGCAAAACTTGCTTGGAATAAGTTAAGATAACTTGTAATGCATATGAGAGCCAGTTTGGTCTGGTGGTTAAGACACCAGGCTAGAAAGTGGGAGAGTGTGAGTTAAAAGTCCTGCCTTAGCCATGAAAGCCAGCTGGGTGACTTTGGGCCAGTCACTCACTCTCAGATCAACCCATCTCACAGGATAGTAGTTGTGGGGAAAACAGGAGAAAAGTGCTTTGGGTATAGTCTTGAGCTTGAGTTATTTGTAAGAAGTTGAATTGCCAGAAATGAGGCTTAAGTATGTTAGTACAGTCTGAAGTTGTGTTGATTGAGCTTAGAAATGCCATGCAATAAAATTACAATCAAAGTTTTTAAAGGAGTAATTTATTCTGAGGCACTAATATTTCTTATATAAGTTAGCTGCATGTGTCATGTGGTACAATGCTAGCTTTGATGTTGAATATGTGTGAGACTAGAAGTAGAGCTGTACACTCCTCTGTACTGAAAGTATTTTCCCCTTTCTTGTATTCAACTTTTCATAGCCAAGTGGTAGTAAAAATTAGATTGCCTGCAGGGAGAAGGGATGTGAAGCACACAGTGCAATCTTACATAAATTGCTTCTCTCTTTGATCATGCCTTCCTTTGTCTACCTGGTAGTAAACTGCCGCATCAAATAGAATAGATATTGCACAATGGATGCTGGAGAGGCCAATTACTCTGAGCTGTCTCAGTAGGATCTTGGCTTTGCATGATTCTTCATCAACATGGGAGGGTGGTGATATTGTCCCAGGATGTTCTGGTTAAAATTGGCTTTCCGTGTCTGTGGAAGTGATTGTTAAGTCTTGAAGTTAATATACAATTGAGTTAAAATTTAGAAAGCAAGGTATAGCTCTTCTTTAAAAAAAACAATAGATATGGCTAATAAACACAGCTCATCCAGGGACTCTGTTGTGCTTGCATTTGAGAAATTGGAACAGTGGGCTGTAGCCCATTCCAGGGACACAGTATAATTTTAGGGCAATACTGTTGTTTCTATATCGATTGCCTGTAAGGATTAGGACTTTAAGAGTGTCATAGCAACTTTTAGATAGTGCCTGCTGAGGTGTAATAGCAAGTTTAATACAACTACTTTTGCCGTCTCGCAGCATGTATCTATTTATGGAATTTTTATATTTCCAAAAACTATCTGTCCCCAAGGGATTAGGTACAATAGGTGAAAAAATATTAACTCCCTCTTGCCGGCTTACATTCCAAAGACATGATTGGTGAGGGCATGTATACAGTATCTCTCCTGAGCTCTTTTTGTCATTACCTTATTGAAACACTGGTCAGAAAAACATCTTTGTCATCTACAAGGTAACATCTTTCCTTCCAAGAGCAGATCTCTCTGTCCACTACTGAAGAGAAAGAGCACAATTCCATGTACAATACTCTTCATTGTAGTATTTACAGGTAGTCCTTGACTTATGACCACAATTGAGCCCAAAATTTCGGTTGTTAAGTCAGACATTTGTTAAGTGAGTTTTGTCCCATTTTACGACCTTTCTAGCCTGGGTTGTTAAGTGAATCACTGTAGTTGATAAATTAGTAACACGGTTGTTAAGTGAATAGGGAATAAGTGATTCCCTATTGACTTTGCTTGTCAGAAGGTTGCAAAAGGTGATCACATGACCTTGGGACCAGCAATAGCCATAAGTATGGGTCAGTTGCCAAGTATCTGAATTTTGGTCACATGATCATGTGGATGCTACAAAGGTTGTAAGTGAAGCAGTCATAAATCACATTTTTTCAATGCCATTGTAACTGTTGTAAGTCAAGGACTACTCGTATATATATATCAACCAAAGTTATGATCTAAAATAACTCATGTTTATCAGTGCATTGCATTGCATGCATTTTTATAAATCAGCAGCCATGAGTCCAGAAGGACCCCCAGGTGACACACACCCTGATTGCAGTGTCACCCCATCCAGCACTAAAGATGGAAAGTCCCCAGGACCAGGAGGTGCAGAAATCTTTTGTAGTGTATGATACAATTAATTGTTTTTAATATGATTGATAAAAAAAGAGAAATGAAACCAGCACTATTAAATAGCTTGAAAAAATAAATGTATTTTGTGTTTCTTCATAAAAGAAAGTAAAGTAAGAAATGCATGTTTTGCATTTTTTTCGTAAACTATATTCTATTACTACAATATAATAATTATTTATTCCATAATTTTGCCCTCCACCAGAGAAGACAGAATTAATCATTAATGGATCCATACCCATGGAGAAATCTAGCAATAGCAGTAGCACTTAGACTTGCATACCACTTCACAGTGCTTTACAGCCCTCTCTAAGCACTTTACAGCATATAGGCCTCAACAATCTGACTCCTCATTTTACCCACCTTGGAAGGATGGAAGGCTTAGTCAACCTTGAGCCGGTGAGAATTGAACTGCCGAACTGCAGTCAGCAGAAGTAGCTTGCAGTACTGCATTCTAACCACTGTGCCACCACAGTTCATCTACAACCTAGCTGCAAAATGCAATCACGTCATGTGACGTATCGAGACATATGGTGACCTTTTTTGCCTTTGTGGAGCCAGGGTGGGTGTGGCCTTCACGTGACGCATCTGGCCCAGGAGCCACCAGTTTGACACCTGAATTCTACAAGGTGCTTGCTGTTGAAGTAGTATAGAGCACTATAGAAAATAGTCTTTACATCTGCCTTGGTGTTTGGATTTAGTCATTGCTAATGTAACCATTATGCTTGTGCCTTTCAGGTTCTCATTCTTCTTTACATTGCTGACTGGATGGTTCATTGGATGTGGGGTCGAGGCCTGGACCCGGACAATTTTTCTATAACTTATTTGACAGCATTGGGTGACTTGCTTGGAACAGGTCTCCTGGCACTCAGCTTCCACATCCTCTGGCTAATTGGGGATCGGGATACTGATGTTGGAGACTAACAGCATCCTTCTTCAGCATCTTCAGTCCTCAGTTCATCTCCTTCAGTCACATTCCCCTGCCCCCATGAAGCTTTGTTGCCACCCCTCTGTCGTTCTTTGGGACTTTAACTTTAATACTAGATTCTCATTATTTTCAATGGGAAATTTTATGTGATTTATATTTCAAGCCAAGTGTGTACAGGAGAATAAGTTTTAAGAAGGACAAAAGAAGAAGAAAATGTATAAAGACAATCACCAAGTGCAATTTCAAATGGTTAACTATTTATATATAATAGACATAATAGAGAAGAATTGAACAACAAATTTTAAAGAAATCCACCTTCCTCCATCTGTACCCACTTAAGGCATAGATGGGTGTTTTTTCAGCTTGGCATCTTCAAGATGTGTGGACTTCAACTCCCAGAATTCTCCAGCCAACACATCTTAAAATTATCAAGTTTGAAAAACACTACACTAGCTATACAAGGCTGTCACTTGTGTAACATATGTATGTGAATAGTTAAGATGCAGCTGGTAATTGGTTTGTTTTTAAACTAGGCTGATATTTTTCATCAGTTACCATAATTGATATCAGGTAGTAGCAAATAGATGAAGTGTTTTGGACACACACATACCCCTCCTTGCTTATCCTTGATAGTATAATAAATCTAATTGACCAAAAGACAGGTCTCTATGGGTCTGAAAACTTTCAATATATGAGATTGAGACACTTGTTAATGTTTTGATGCCAAATCCTGATACTACAGTTGAAGGCAACTCTAAGTGTTTAGCACTTCCTCAAAATTACAGAATTCAAATAAAGTAATTTGTGGGATGTTTCCCAGAGTTGACCCGATGCATTGTAATGTCAAGATGGAGTTGGTTCTTTTGAAAAGCCTTCACATGAAATACAATTAGAAATTAAAACTCCTCACACATATATTTCATAGTCTTATCTTGAAGTTTAGACTTGTATACAAACATTGTCTTGTCTGTATAGTGTAGTTATAAAAACTGGCGGGTAGCTCTTGCATGGTAGCGAGATCCAATATTTTCAACATAAGTTCTGTCTTCTAGGTCAAACATCAGAACATCTGTAATATTGCATTAAATAGATAAATGCTATTATGAATCTGAAGAAATGGCATTTATTTTATAATTTTTTTTCACTAAAAATGAAACATTAAGAAGACATTAAGTCTTAGAATTGTAAAAACCAGACTTCAATCAGATAATTTGGATGTTTTGGATAGCAATTGAATCTGTGGAAGCAACAACATATCAGGTTCTGTAAGTAGGGAGTTTTGGTATGAAATACACTCTTCTTACTATAAAGTTATTTAGAGTTTATCTTCTGACACTATTTTGCTTGTATAAACGGAGCTTGAGCATAGGTAGCTCAAAATATTTAAATAGGGAATGCCAAATTAGTTGCATAAAACAAGATGTGAAAGCGGGATCTTTTTCATTTTATTCAAGAATGCAAATTAAGATTCTGTGCTGTCCCAGAGAGAGTGGAGACCTATTGTGCTGCGTGTTATATGATATTTAACTCAACAATATAACCAAAATTGCTGGGACACCTACCTCTTTTGTATATGACTCACTAATCATATACATTTCCTCAACGCAGAACTCTATTAAAGCTTGTTTTATTAAAAGTTCTCTTGTATTGGCTTCTCTATAATCAAGGATTGTTTTTGAATACTTGTTTTAATTACCAATAAAGCTTCAGTAAGGAAGGAAGGATGGACCAGTGTCAACCCTTGAAAATGTGTCCTAGGTTTGACTTACTACTTTCAAAATGCATTGGGCTACCAGATATGGATTGCAAAAATCCAGAACCCTGTCTTCTTGTGGTTGCCTGGGAGGTTGCAGTCCTAAACTTGCTCAAGTAATGAAACTGAATGCTTGTGGCTTTCAAAAAAGTGTTGAGTTTTTTTTGCTGGAAACGAGCTGTTATCTAGAATGTAACAGCAGCTTTCCTGCAAGTTTTCCTTAAAAACAATGTGGTTGCTACTTACCAAAATTTAAATTTGGAGTGGAAGTGAATATAATATATTGTGTTCAATGTATTACAGAGGAGCTTATGTAGACTGCAACTATTTTTTAGGATAATCCTGTGACCTACTTTAGTTTACAACCTGGGTGCTGCCATAGCCATTTTTTAATATGTCATCGAGGGAGGCTTCAAATTCATGCTGCAATTGTTTGTGAGTTAATCCTTCTTGTGTGCATGATGCCTTCAGTAATTTGGAAGTAATGGATATGGCTGAAGATGCTGTTCTTGCCTGCCGTCTGTGAATATAAGCATTTATACTGTGAGGTTTCTTCAGATTGCAGTAGGTGCAAATGCTTAGTTTCTTCTTAAGAAATGGACTTTTTCCAAGTAAGTTACTACGTAATTACTTTCAAAAAAAAAGTCTAGAGTTTCATCCTATCTTAAGCATTAAGTTGTAAGCTCTTTAAAGAACTTTTATCTGCCTTATCTAAATGTCTAGTTGGATGCATTCATTTTAATCTAACACTCTAGGCAGTTTTCTTATGTATGTATATAATACCACATAAGCATTTTTCTCTCTGATTAATATCTATGTCACTAGATCTCATTAACAGATGTATGTCTCCTAGTTAAGTTTAGTCTCTTTCATCCAAGAGCTGTTTGTGCTGCTTGGGTGAGATCCCTGAATTGCCTTGAAAGTGGTAAGGTGGGAAGCAAAGTGCAAGTGTATGAACAGAATGTTGTAAAAAAATAATTTTATACTTATGAGTTGCACTCAAATGCATGTATATTTAAACTTGGCTGCAAATGAGAATTAAGCTATTGGTTTATACCTTTACTCAACAAAGAAAACAGATTCCTTATTTATAGTTGCTGTAATTGAATTGACAAATGCCAATTTAACTGATAAATTATATTTGGTAAAATAAATATTTACATTTATTTATAGTTTTTGGTCCTTCATTTTTATCAAAAGATTGTAGCTGACATTTTAGCTGATGTTTGTATTAATAAGCAAAAAAGGCTAGGCCACATTGGTTTCCTTCAGTTTTACTCATTGGCCCCTTTGTCCTTTATTTCCAAACTACATGCTTATTTTATTTAAAGGAGACACATGTAAGGTTGTTTAATACCTCAGAAAAATACACCTTATCCAATTAACTTACATAGCTTAGAGGGGGGAGGGAACAGGTGAAGGATGAATAAGGATGAAGCAAATACATGGATGTGCAAGAATAAGAATACTGTAGATTGCCAAAATAGGATAGAGGTTGCCAGCATAGAAAGGTACACACAGTATAATTAATGAAGTTGATATAAAATAGGGTGAATGGACACAGGGTAAACAGGAGGACATGGCTTTTTGTCCTGGCATAGCCTTAAAATGAAACATTATCACTCTTTTTGTGTGTTTCTTCCTGAGCTGCTTTTCTGGAGGTGCTTCCCTAATACATGCTAACTGCAAATTAACAAGCTCCACTCTGCTCATTAGTTGATTGATATCCTGTAGCCAGTTTGTCCTGTTTGTAATCCAGCAACTGACCTTAAATCAGTTAACACCTGAAGACTTTTGCCTCTTTAACCTGACATAGCACATTCCTGCCTTTGCCAAACCAAAAGTCTGTTACTGGAGAAAATATTTTCACGTGTAGACCAAAGTACATTTCGGACAGTTTTAGGAATAAGGGGGTGCGAGAGAGAGGGAACTTCAATAAGTTTTCTTAACACGACTTCCTAGTTTCATCTGCGAAAAACGCTGGAGGGCACGATTTTAAACTGCTTCCACTTAACACCAAGAACTTGCTGCAGCGCCCGCCGGAGTAGATTAAAACACTGTCCATTTCCCAAGTAATCAAGATGCACTCCGCAAATGCATGCCGGGTGATGTAGTTTTTGGGGCTTTAAACCAGAGCTGCCGCCTGGTTCTCTCACATGACAGCAAAGGCGAATGCGGAAAAGAGTTGGCGAAGCAGAGTCAGAAAGCGGTGAGAGAGAGAAGGGAGCCCGCGCGAGAGCGACTCCCCTTTAAGTTTTGCCTGCCTTCCCGGCAAACGTGCTTTGGTGCTTCATCGGGTGCGGTTGTCTCGCTTTGGTGCATCATCGGGTGCGGAGCCTTTCCTTGTTTCTTTCTTAAAAAGCAAGGTAGGGAGGACGGGTCTTTTCTTGAGTTCCCATCGCAGCCCCGCCGATGTTCGTATGACTGAAACAACGATTCTGGGAGTGGTATATGTGGTCCCCCCGCCCCTAATTTAGGGGTGTGCTTGTTCGGAAAGAGGTATCCTTGCAGACGGAAAACCAGGAAGCGACCCTTTCGTGAGTTCCCTGTATTACAGAAACTACGTTTGAATGTGCGGATTTCTTTCTCTCTCTCTGTAAATAACACGAATTGTACCTTGGTTTTGTTGTTTTTTTCTTCACTTGGTTGACCCCTCAGGAAAGGGAAGAGGAGGCACACCCGCTTCTTTTAACTAGGTTTGGTGTCTAGTCATGGTGGGCCATCACGACCACATGTTCAAAGTCTTAATTATTGGTGATGCCACAGTTGGGAAGACCTCTTTAGTCCAGAGATATGCTAATGACAGCTTCAACAAGCACTACAAGTCTACCGTAGGAGGTGAGTTTTCTGGATTTTTCTCAGGAGTCCGCAAGGAAATTACAGAAACACCTAAAATATTTGGAGGGGAGGTGGTGGCAGAGAAGGGGTTTAATGTACAGGGTTGTTCTTGTGCACTAAATTCTTCCCTAATTGCAAAGATTTGTCTGATGAAAAGACTTGCATTGAAACTTCACTGCAAAAGAAGTCACCGCTGAAGATATTACCTTATTTCTGTAATTCCTGTTTATCTGAATGTTTGTATTACAATACTTAGTTCCTCTTTGTTGTGGATTTTTCATCCTTAATATGAAACCCTATTTTTCCTCAATTTGGAAATTACTATGTTGCTAAAGTATCATAATGAAATGTGACCATGCTTACTCATAGTCTTAGCGGTCGGTTGTTAAATAGTCTGCTTCCTAAGTTCTGATTGTGCAGTGTTTTGTTACCACAGAAAAGATAAACTAAACCAAACATCATTTTCTACGTTAAGATGGGCTATCTGCTCTGCTCTTCTAATTTCTTTTCTGATTAACCTGAATTACATGTTTTCTTAAAATCTATAATTCAGAGCAAAATATCTATTACATATACAGAATTTTGGTGTATGATCTCAGTATGTACTTTTGTCAGTTCCACTTAATCCAACATAAATCCTACTATGAGGAGCAATATGAGCAGGGTGCACACTTTAACGTTCACTGATATACATGTATGTATTAAAATAGTGTCTTTTTAGAGACTATTTTAGATAAATTATTCTATTTATTGCATTATTTTACAGATAACGAAAAGAATGAAAAAAAAAACCCCACACCTTTAGTTCTAAATATGTATGTAGGACATCTGAATATGTGTGCACATATTGAATGAAACAAAGCATTAACTATTTTTAAAGTTTGTTATTTGGGCATTATTAGTATCCAGTGATTTGTGTGTAAGCTTTATTGCCAAGAATATGTGAAGATACATACCAAAGTTGCACAATTTGGAGCTAGTTAGGAGATTTCTGAAAGTTGCTACCAAATTAGAATTTTTAATGTGGCTGAGTATTTGTTTTTTAATGTAGACGGAAATGAAATCAAATTTAATTTCTGAACAGACTTGTGTGCTGGTCAGTAACACATATGGAGAATATTCCTGGGAGACTGTAAATCAAAAGGCAAATCTTTGCCCTGAAGACAGTTTTAACACCCACTCCAGACCTATATCAATGGTGTAATCATAGCTACTGACAAGCTTTTCTGTAGTTACAGCAGCAGGCTAGAGAGGTGAGTTCTGGCCTGTCTTTGGCACAAAGCCAGCTGTGTAACACTGAGCCAATCACTGCTGTCAGCAGTGAAGAAACCAATGACAAGTCACTTTTGAAATCTTGCCAAGAAAACTGCAGGGACAATTCATCACCTTGATATACCAACACATTGTATGATACATATCTAAAATCATATCAGTTTCTTCTCAGCTATTCTGGACTGACTAGGACAGGGGTGTCAAACTGTGGCAGTCCCCAGGTCGGATGCATCACGCACCCTAGCTCCGTGAAGGGAAAAAAGTGATGATATGCAACGTGACTCCACAAGTTTGACACCCATGGTCTAGGCAGTCACCAGGAATCCACACTGACTTGAAGGCTTGCTAAATACATACAGTGCATACCTACACTTATATTCTGTCATCCAATCCATTTCACTTGCAATTTTTTGTCATTGGCCCAGTTTACCAGTACTATTTAAATCTCCCAAATTACTTTGTTGAAAGTGATGTTTGTGCCACAGAATTGCTGTACAACAGGAATTGATCAGGGGTGGATTCTACTTACCTGTGCTACTGGTTCTAAAGGTACATGCGCTTTGCGCGTGGTCGGGGCGCACGTAGCGTGCATCCAGCACTTGTGCGTGCCAAACGGGCACTCCTGCGCATGCGCAGAAGCTTTTTTTGGCCAAAAAAGGTCAAAAAGGTTTTCTGCGCAAGCGCGCTCCATGACTGGGCCGGTAAGTACAGGCGCGGGGGGTTGCGGTCCGGGATGCATAGAACCAGTTCGGTGATGTGACAGCGTCAACGCTACCGGATCGTACGAACCGGACCGAACCGGGGGCAACCCACCACTGGAATTGACAGAGATCAGTAAAAAAAGGAGCTCCACTGAAGACATGATGACAGTTTCATTTTTGAAATGGATACTGATCAGTTAAAATGGATGTATTTTGCAAATTGGGGGAGGGGGTTGTTACCAAGACTGCCTTAAACTTGAAACATTGGACTTAAATAATAGATATTGCTCAGTTTAAGTGTTACTTCCCCTGCATTGTGGGGGGAAATGCAGGAAGTTAGTGGGCATCCTAAAAGTGTACTTCCTGCAGTTAAATGTTTGTTTAAATCTGTGAGAGGGAAAAGATGACAGAAATTTGTGACTCTGGTAGAGTTGGGTTTGTAGTTGGATTTGGAATTTTGAGAACGTATAGTAGGCATGTCCTGACAGGAGGAATCACAAGAGCAACTGAACAGAGCCCCCAGGTGCTTTTCTGTGGTTTTTCACCAAC
>JANHFM010002029.1:188079-206633 GCA_032468115.1 Grayia smithii
GAAGTTTCCACGTGGCCAGCTCTGAATGCTAGGTAAGTGCAGGGTGCACACCGAGGCTCTTGGAGGACGAAAAATGGGCCTTCCAAAAGTCTGGAAACGGGCCAGTTTTTGGCCTCCAGAGGGCCTCCGGAGCCCAGGGAAGGCCAATTTCACTCTCCTGGAGGCTGGAGAAAAGCCTCTGGAGCTTGGGGAGGGCAAAAACACTTTCCCCCCCTTGCTGTGCTGCAAGAGGCCAAGTAGGCCATGCCCACCCAGCAACCAGGCAGAGAACCAGTTGCTAAAATTTTTGAATCCCACCCCTGGTAGTAAGTACTCTTGCAAAATATCAAAGGGTCCACTCACAAAATAGTTGCTATAAAATCTTTTGAATTCCAATGCATTGATTGATTGATTGATTGATTGATTTAGTAAATTTGTGGGATGCACATCTCATTCATGACTCTGGACAGCCTACAGTTTAAATTGAATAAAGCCAGTAAAAAAAAATGTTTTTGGGTTTTTTTTTTTAATTGCCAGTATACTACCTCCCTGTGCCTACAATATTCTGCTAATATCACCTTAAAAGTAGAATTAGTTCATCTGAGCATTCTTCCTGACTGGACTACCTTGCAAGGCTGACATCAATCTTGCAAGACAGAAAGCATTTCTCCCCTCTTCTTTTTTTACCCTGGAACACCAGAGAGGGTCCCTTCCTATGCTTTCTCCCCACCTGCACACAGAGCTGCTTCTTATCAGTCCATTACCTAGGCTACAGCTCTTCATCCTAAAATCATTCCCACAGACCACTACAGACAGATAAGGGTAGTAGAGAGCTGTGATCTATGTTAAAATAATTCTTTACATTTATATTATGATCACTGCCACTTAGTAGCCCTCACACAGTCACAGTAACGTGTGTACTAGCAGGATGGACATGTTCCAGGTATAGACAGCTAAGGAGTATTGACTGATGGAGCCCAGAAGGAGAGCCTTTTCTCCCATGGAACCTGCCCTCATCCCCCTCCATTGGTCCTCTGTAAGGCCTTGAAAACTTGATTTTGTACCCGAACCTGTAGGCATGTGATAAAGCCCATCTCCTGGCTCTGTGGGCAATTGGTTGGATTATGCCTGGCAGCTATGTGTTTTATTTTTATTTTACAATATTGTTTATTTTATGTATCTTGTAATGTTGCTGACCCACTTGGCACAAGAACGAGGAGTCAGGTTTAACAGTAGCAGCACTTTTAATGAGGTAACATAACTAACAAGGCTAACAAGGCACACTCCATTCGTTAACACTCGGTCTGTGTGCGAGCGCTTGGCTTCACAGCTGACAGCCTTATATACTTCAGCTGTCAGCATCTCAGCCAATCAGGTTGCGTCTTGGTCCTGCCATTTTGGATGCACCCGGCAGACCAATCAGCTCCCTGTTGCTCAGCACGTGACCGCCTGCCCAACACAACATATCTTATTTATTTTATTGCAACCCACTGTAATGATATGTAGGAATGACCTTGGGAGATAGGGCAAAGAAACACAACCAAGGAAATGGTCAGATAAAAGGCAGCTGAGCCTTCAGGAAAGTGAGTGGGGCAAGAGGCTCAGAGGAGACCCTCCCTAATTTCTTGGGGAGAGATGTACAGTACTTTCAGACTTGCAAGATTCTGTTAATGAAACTTTATAATAAACTAGAGTTTGCTCATCTGATCATGTTCCCTGTGTGGTATAACTTGTAAGGCTAGCAGCTACTTACAGCCACACAAAAGTGAGATGAGTATTTATATAAATCAAGCACATAATGTGTATAAACTTTTGCCACTTGTTGGGAAAATAGTATAGATTTTCCCCAGGAATATTCAATCAGCTTGCTCAATCCTTCCTTCCTACTTACTCATCTGCCTTTCCTTACCTAAATAGAGGTAGCACACTTCTGAAAAAATTCTGATTCTTGTAGTAGAATATTTCTAAAATTTAATTGTTTTATATGATGATAGTCATGACAGTAAACATAATGAGTCACAGATGCTCTTGTAAGTTTTTCTGGAAAGATTCATGTGTTAACATTTAAGTAGAAGACTTGTTTAATCACTCATAGAAACAATGGTGCTTAAAGCAGATAAGATTGTGTTGCTACACTTATTGTGTTCTGATGGAGGAAGAATGTTGCAATGCCAAATAAGTTCTCTTGAGAAACGTGCAGCTTTTACCTCAAAACAAATCAGGAATATGTGCTGCTGCCAACAATTGGGGTCATTTTCAAATTTATTCCATTTAAAATCAGTGCTGGTAGAGATCATAATGCATCCGGTATGTCATTCAAACTATTTCTATATGGTGTCTGTCTTTCCTTTCTGTTAAAATTGCTTAATATACTCCAGCAATTTTGAGAATCAAATGGTTGTGTTGCAGTGACCAGTACAGTTTAAAGCTCTGTCTCTGTGGAAAGGAAATACAGTTAGGGGCTCTTTGTTTTCACTGTTCTTTAGTGTAATTTACAAAAGATTTCCCCATGAAGTCAGAAGTGCTGTGGCTCATACAATAGACCATGGGTGTTAAACTTAATCATGTCACATGACATACTGTGACGTATTGTAACATTTTTTGCCTTTGCAGAGCTGGGGTGGACGTGGCCTGTGTGTGCAATTGCATGTGCAATTGCGGGTCATTGCAATAGACAATGTATTTTAGAGTGTCCGTACACAGAGGGTAATCAGCATTGATGTACAATGTGAAAGAAAGTACTATAAGCAATAAGTGGCATTTGCTTTTTCCTTTCTCATTTTTTGTTTGTTTTTAGTGGATTTTGCTCTGAAGGTGGTGCAATGGTCAGAGTCTGAGACAGTGAGGTTACAGCTATGGGACATTGCTGGTGAGTTTCAAGAAGTTATCTGCTTTTTTTTTCTTCTCAGCCTTTTTTAGAGTAATTGTACTTACCTTACTTGTTTGGCTCTCTTAAACAACCTAACAATTAAACAATTATGGGAGGGAAAACTCAAATCACATAATATTCCACTTATGTGTATGTCTTGTACTTCTTTTGAAGTCTCAGCAGATGGCAGCACCTGACTAATTTTGACCGATATGGAAGCTAAGTAGGCTTAGATCTGGTTAGAATTTGGATGGGAGAACTGGATAGATTGTAGTCTAACTTGGGAGGTTAAATCCTCCATCCACCACCCAAAAAACATCTTGAAAGAAAGCACTGACAAACCATATCTGTTGTTAATGTCAAAAAAGTTTCATGGATGTATAGGAGTCAAACTCGGACTGAAAGTACTTTACATAGCTTTGCCTTTGAAATATGGTTTGCATAATTTGAAGTGTCAGTTGAGGGACAATATTTCTTGGAACACCATAAAAAAGCTTGAGAAGGTTCTGCAGGTTAACACCTATTAAAGATCTGTTAGGCATTAGTACCTTATGACTATCATTAAGTGTTGTACCATACGATTCTTGACGAATGTATCTTTTTCTTTTTATGTACACTGAGAGCATATGCACCAAAGACAAATTCTTTATGTGTCCAATCACATTTGACCAATAAAGAATTCTGCTGTTCTGTTCTGTTCTGTTCTGTTCTGTTCTATTCTATTTGAAACCCTTCACATAATTTGATTTCCTTGTTATTTAAAGTTTGTCATCTTGTGGTTGGAACAAATAGCTTGCTGGTTGAAGGTTTTCTTTCTTTAAATGTCAGGTTTCACTCTCTAAGGGGCAACTGACATTCAAACCATGGTGACAGTTTTCAAAATATGTGTTCATATTTCTTAGTGAAGAAATAAGCAATTTTTAATATTCTGAGGCAGACGTCCCTGCTGCCAAAAGTGCAGAAAAAGAGGGAGAAAGGAGAAAGGAGAAAGGAGAAGGAGAGAAAGAAAGAAAGGAGAGAAAGGGAGAAAAAAAGAAAGCCCTTCCTCAATGTTAGCTTTTTATATATAAACCTTTCTACTTTTTGCAGACTACTCTTATTCACTTTTATCTCCTTTTAAGGCTGCTTTCAGGCCTATTATATTTATTTCCTCTTATTACAAGTTCCTTATAATAGCCTTTGTGTTTCATTTTCATTTGGCATACCTTGAGAGATATGCCAAGAAGCAGGTTGTATGTGCACATGTGTGCTTTTGAGTCAGTTTTGATTCCTGGTGACTAACCAGGCAAGTCCCTACAGTTTTCTTGGCAAGGTTTTAAAAATGGTTTGCCATTGCCTCCATCCTTGGGCTGAGACAGAGTGACTGGTTCAGGGTCACCAGCTGGATTTATGCCTAAAGAGACAATTTTGATTGCATTTTATTTTCATATGCATTTTCTTGAAGTTAAATGTGCACTTTACAAAAGGCAAAGTCAAGAAGCCGGTACAGTAGGGATTCCAGGAATGTTCTTTACAGATAGTTCTTGACTTATGACTATTCATTTAACAATGGATCGAAGTTATGATGGCCTCAGAGAAAGTGACTGACAACCCTTCTTCAAATTACAACCATTGCATCACCCTCACAATCACTTGATTGTAATTCAGCTCACATTTACAAAGTTTGGAGCAGCTTGCATATAAGTTACTGTGATTTTTCACCTTCCCAGCCAGCTTCTGACAAGCAATCAATTGGGGAAGCCAGATTTGCTTAACAAGTACTTAATGACCACAATAAAAAGGGTCATAAAATCAATAACTGAAACTCGTAGTGACCAAAATTCCGGTCCAGATTGTGGTTGTAAGCTGAGCACAACCTCTATTGTTTGAACAACAAAATCTGTTGTTCTCTACCATTGCCCCTGCTGCCCTGTGGAACATTCTTCCCCCAGAGGTGAGGCGGGCCTCCACTCTCTTGGCCTTCTATAAATGTGTAAAAACATGGCTCTCAATGATGTTATATGTTATTCTACAGATAGTTATAATTTTCTTTTTCTTATACTAAAAATGACCATCAAAGAATAGCTTTTGAGCCTAGAGCAAGTGGAAGCAGCTAGAGAAATATGTTTGTTTCAAAAAGGTAAGTATGCTTAGATAGAAAACCATCAGAAAATTCCAGAGCTATAGATAAGCTACGAAGATGAAAAAAAAAAACATTTTGGAGGAAGGCAAAAGCAAGCCACTTCTGCACAACCGGTGTGAAAATTTCATGGATGCATACATGTAGCTGTGAAGTGTCAAGCTTGATTTGAGCGTCTCTTCCTTTTGACAAGTTTTGTAGGTCTGTGAGAGGCCTGCTCAGGATTTCTAGTGTTCATTTGTGACCTTGAAGGTCAAACGAGGCATCTCTGCTTGGTGATCCAGTGAGGCAGACATATACTTAACCTCAAAGTGTATCTTGAAGCAAATGCTTAGCCTTGGAATTGGTATTCATTTTAGACTTTGGGAAAGAAAATCTGAAAGTCAAACACCCTTGCCCAATGTAAGAAATCACAATCTTCTAATTTACTAAAAGCCACTCAGTGGTTTTTCAGTAGACCATAATCTGTCATTTCCCCAGCCCAGCAGGCATAATACTTATTTATTTAGCAATTTATGTATTATGGGTCAATAAACAGCACATTTAATAGCAGCATATTTAAAACCCTCCATTTTACTTTGGATTATCTCTGATTATATTTGGATCAGTTGAGAAAAGTTTAACGTGAAATACTAAAGATAAAACCCTGAAACAGTTGAATCAGAAAATATTTGGTTTAAGATAATGATTTAATGTTTCTCATTTAACATGCAGGTCAGGAACGTTTCACATCAATGACACGACTGTATTACAAGGAGGCATCAGCCTGTGTCATCATGTTTGATGTCACCAATTTTAGCACATTCATCAATTGCCAGAAATGGAAGCAAGATTTGGATAGCAAGGTGAAACTCCAAGATGGAAGTCCTATCCATTGTCTGCTATTGGCTAATAAGGTAAATAAATACTGACTTACTAGAACTTGATTACTATAAGAGACTGTAGGCATGCACTGTTACTTCCATCATAGAATCATGGAAACTTTTGAGGAGATGGTGTACAAATTGGTGCATATATTTAGAAAGACAGAGAGAAAGGTTACCATGCTTTTCTGTGTATCTCTACAGTGTGTGTGTCTGTGTGCTTTTACTGTGCTGAGATAAAGGATGTGGATCTCTGGAATGGATGAGTCAGGCAAGGGATTCCATCAGAAAAGGGTTTCATTTTAAAAAAAGCAACCACCTGTTGGGGATACAGGTGTGATGTTAGACCAAAGGCTAAAGGAGTAGTATAAAAAGTGTGGATGATTAAATAACTCAGGGTCAGCTCTTAGCATCCACATAGATAAATTCTTGTGCAAAGCACTCCTGGGTCTCTAAAGCTAGATGAGTTGAAGACTTGGCATTAAGTTGCTACATGTATTGGGCAAGGATACATCCTAACAGTGGGATGTCGTCCTATACCAGCTGCAATTCCAGGGCAGGAAAGGTGAGGTAGAAATGATTTTCTAAGACGCTTCAGTTGTGACTGGGCAAGTGGGCAGTAAGTTATGATTGCCAAGTTGGGAGTCCTGCTGAGTCGTTCTCATTGTGCTGCATGGCGGGATTTTTTTTCTGAACTTTTGGACTTCATCTCAGATCTGGGCTTTGTTGGGAATTAAAGTATTTGGTGTGTTTGACCATTCCTGAGTTGGAATTTAACTGAGCAAGTGTTAGTGAAATAGAAGTTATAACTAACAAAAAGAATTTTATGTACAGGAATACATTATAAGATTAGGCAAAGCTTAGCACCTACTAGCTACATGCTGTCGTAATATTAAAAGCTATAAACAAACTGCTACGGTAGCTGCTGTCAATCAAGCTTAAATGCTGTCTAAAGAGGACTATTTTATGATCTGAAACATCAGAGTAGGCACACACCAAACCTTAAAGGGTAAGCTATTCCAGAAGAAAGGGAATAAAGTTGTAAAAATCAATCTCTAGGTCCTAGACATCTTTTTTTTTTCAGAAGTTTTCTTCCCCTATGTAGGTCAGGCAGATTTTACATGAAGAGGTTGGACCCAAAGTTAAAGGCCTAAGTGATAAAGGGCTGGATAGATGTTTACCCAGCATCTTGAATTGGCTTAGAAACCTATCAACAGCCACGTCAACTCATAGATGTCATTCTATTAAACTGACTAATGCTAATTAGAAAGTGAAGCGCTGGGTTCCATGCCAGTTAGTATAACTTGGGCTAAGAGAAGGTACTATGCCTAATACTGTAACCTAATGTCTGGATGGAGATCAAATTGGGGATGTTCATGTTATAACCCTACCCAATATGCTGCATCTCAGTTTGAAATTTTAATTCAGCACACGCAGAAAAGCATACATTCTGTGAATTAAATCTTGAACATTATATGTTAGAAAGAACTGATAATGTAAGTGTTGTATGTTCAGAATCCTTAAGTCAGAGATGGACACAAACATTCTGGCACTGTAGAAATTTCCAGCTTAATTTTAGTTGAGTTTAATTTTCTTGTCAAATTAATATAATGCCATGGGGCAGACTGCTTTAAGGAAATGTCTGGCTATTTTTCAAAACTCAGACTTAATGAGAGTTGATTATCCAACTTCATTAAAAAAACTCAAAATACAATAACCATTTCTTGAATTATAGCTAAAAGAAAAATGCTATCAGGATTACATTTTTTCTTTATTCAGTTAAAGTAATTTAGTAAGTTAATGATGGTGTTTAATATGATTCTGGGATCATTGTATACAGTACATGATAGATCCACGTTAGAGTACTAATCTCTCCACAACACATTGATTTAAATTTTCTTGGTGCAATTTTCTCTCTCCTTGACAAATTAGATAATTTCCCTTCTCAGTGTTCTCTTCTGATCACTAAAAAGAGGTAGATTTTCTTTAATTACAGAATGGACATGAATACTTCACCGCTTACCTTGCTAGTTTAAACTGCAGCAATGTTGAACTAAAGATGTGCTTTATAATTAAATTATTTAATTAAACGTAATTATATCTTGCAATTTAACAATAGTGACAGAGAAAAAATTGTGCTCGGTAATTGTTTTCACACTGAGTTTGACATTGCTGAACTCTTTTTCAGAGTGATCTTTATCCGTGGGCTATGACTAGAGAAGAAATTGACCAATTCAGCAAAAAGAATGGCTTTACTGGTTGGACTGAGACATCTGTCAAGGAAAACAAAAATGTAAATGAGTCAATGAGGTAGGGAATGTTGAATGCTTAAATGTTTCTCAAAAGGAGTTGGGCATATTGTTCCTTTATGACTGTGTTAAGTAGTAGTATCAAGTTGTACTGCAGATACATTTAAATTCTCCAAACAGGAAGTATTGCAGCTAAGATTGGAATGAGAACTACCACAGAGATCAGGGTTAATTTATACTGAGATGACTGCCATTGCTATAGTTTATGACAGGAGTGTAACATCTAAACTCTAACAGTAAGAGGCAATAAACTGAAAAACATCATAACACAAGAAACAAGAGTATATGCCTAGTCTTAATATTTATGCACTTGTTTGGGATGGTTTTTAAGTCTCATTGGTGTTCAGCAATCCCAGCATTAGTCAGTGAGTATCTCAGAGCTGCAAACGTATCTGGGTGCTTGTTGACCTGTAGTTCTGTTATTAAAGATGTTATATAAACAGTCCAGTGCAGATTTACAAAATTACACTTTTATTTACTCATCTGGAAGAGATCCAGAATAGAGAGGTTACAAAAATAATGGAGACTTACCCTTTCTTGAGATGCTGTCAAATGATTGCTGTAAGTTTTGTGGGTAACTCAGTTTTCTCTCTTCCTAGGGTCCTTATTGAAAAAATGATGGTCACAACATGGCCAGGTGATAAAGACTTGTCTGTTTCAGGCCATGGGGACTATATCAATCTGAAAGATGAATCCACATCCAACTGGGGTTGCTGCTAACTATATTTGCTTCTTCATTTGACCAGAGGTCTAAAGTGCCATTCAGACAAATCTATATACTTTTTAAAGCACTCACAAATTCTCTTTGCACTGTTGAGAAAATCGGAAGAGAAGGCAATCCCTCATTCTAGCAGGGACAATGGAAAATACTGTCTTAGCTGCTTATGAACCACGATATACACTTTCCCCATTCAATTCAGCATTGTCTCTTCAGCTTCCTCAAGTATGAAGGATCTTCTGCTGATTTCAGCTCCCAGCAGTTAAAAGATCTCCACTCCTCTTGATCAAAAATACCATTGCAGGGAGTATGGGTATTGGGACCTTTCAAAAACATCAAAAAGCCTAGCCTAATGAATCTTGGTGTGTTTGACAATTTATCTGCTAAGTCTTCCTCTGCTCACATTTAGCACTGACTTCTCTTGCGAGTCTTTTGTGGAAAGAAGCTTTGGACTGCCTTGTGATGCAGCTGCTGAATCCTCTTACTGCAGCTTTTCTTGAAGTGCCATTTTTGGGCCATGAGAAGTCAGTTGCTACTTTTGTCTTTTTCGCCAATAATGTTATGTCTAAACCTAGGAAAATTCTATGAAAACTATTTTTTGTCCCTGCTTTTATGTCAGGCATGCAGTTGTTAAGTTCTTTCTTGAAGTTATTTTATTAAAGAGCCAGTGAAGAGAGGCTAAAGCCATAGACTTCATTGCACTGATACACCTTAACTAAGGCACCAGACGTATTCATTGTCTTTAAAGCCCTTTCTCTTGCAGGATCTAATTTGCCTCTTTCAGATTCTGATGAATTACTTGTCTTCAGCCATCCAACTAAGAAGGGTTAGATAGCCAGCATAGCAGGCTGTTTGAAAGACCACCTACTGGTTTAGTGATCTGAGGGACAAAACAAAATAAAGAGCGTAGCAGGACAAAAAGCCAAAGTTAAAATATTTCCTGTGCCTTTTATTTTTTTAAAAAGTAGCCGGAATTAACCCAATTTTCCTGTGATTATTAGCTGGCAGCCTTCGGGTTTTGGTGAACATATGAAGTTAAATCTATTTAGGTTTTTATAAATTGGTCAGTTCATAATTCAGAAAGGCTGACATTGCAAAATTGTCATAAATATTGAAACATTTGAATTTTTAATATTCATTTTTAAAATGGTCAGGGAAGTGCAATGCTTAAGAGTAAAATATTCTGGGGATGAAAAAGATCAGAAGTTATTGGGAGGACTGATGGCAAATACTTCTTTTGTTGTCTGTAATGTTTCCATTTTGGCTGTGCTAACCCAACAGCAAGGACTGAAAAGCCTTAAAATAGGTGCTTCACAAAGGTTGAACCAGACATCCTTCAGGAAGACTCCCAGTGTCTGTTTCAAGGGCTTTCTCAGACTCCCTTTATGTGTGCATGCATAGGTACTTTATTTGCGGTCAATCTGAGCAAAGTCATGCACTAACAAATTGGAAAAACTCTTGTGCTTAAGAACAGAATGCTTTGCAGAATTTCCTTTCCAGGAAATTCAGTCCTTTTAAATGGTCTAAGCTGTATAGTGGGTGGATTCTAGGTCAGCTTCTCTATGTGTAAGTGTGTGTATTTTCTAGAGATTATATCAATTCTAGGGACCTTCTGTTAGAACTGCAATGACAAGATCTTTATATTTAGATATCTCTCTTAATGACAATCTCTTTACCTCTATATTTTTAAAGCAATTTTGTACTGTATCAGAAACAGTCTGTAGCGATCAGCAAATTGAACTGAACCACTGTTGAGGGTTGCTGCGTATGAGAACTGTGCTCCAAAAATTTGCTTATTTTGGGGAGTACAGTATTCAAGCATTGTCTGGCCCTGTTTTAAACAAGGAACAGCAAAAGAGCATCATATTCTTCCTACAGTATACAAACAACGCAAATGTTCTGCCTGTTTGAGTTAACAAATGTTAGGAACAGAAATTCAGCAAACAATTGTGTAGAAAATTTCTCATCAACATCCATTGGAGAGAATCCTTATGAGATGAACATATTGTTTGTCTGAAAGACAGAAGTAGTTCTTGTACCATTTTTGGGAAACAATATACGATGCAGAACTGAATCCAAAAGGAATTGCTGTTAACTAATTGGTCTGAAGGTGTTCTAGCAGGTTGCACATGTTTTTTTCAAATAGCATTTCTGGCACAGCATCATTTCCTTTTGATGACAGTAAAACACGGGAATTTAATGGATTACATCTTATGAATTAAACTCAATGCAGCTACTTTGACTTTGTGGGAATGATATAAGATTGCTTGATGCTGTGTTACAGTGAGAGGAACACGTATAGAGTTTTATGTCTGAACTTTTGCACTGTGCTTTTTTAATCACGATTTTTCAATTTGCCCTTTTAGAGAATAAATAAGCTTTTTAAAAATAAACATTTCAGATTGGTATTTGTGCCTATTTATTGGCTCATAAACATTATTGAAAGTCTCACTGGCTAGGGAAAAAGCAAATTTGCCTTAAACAATCATGAAAGGATCAACAGAATGCAAGGTATATAATTAAAAACAAAGCTACAAGATTTTAAAATAAAGCTTTGCTTTTTAAAATAATTGATAGTTTGATTATTAATTCTGGTTTGTGGCTGATCTTAAATCATTTGCAACCCTTTTGGTCTAATCTTATAGTGAACGTGTTACTTGCTTAAATGTTTTATGCTATATACTTTAAGCAATTGTTCAAAAACAGTACATACATTGAATCTTTCTTACAGTCTGGTCTAGAGAACTGAACATAGTTGGCAAATCTGATCAGTGCAAAATAGATATTTTTTCCTGTGATTTGGAAAATATACTTCCACAGCCTAAAATTATGTTTTCCTGTTCTGCAGCCATAATATGCTCCCAGTTCATATTCAGTTTGTATTATGGTACAATTACAGGATGCTTTTTGCAAGCATTATTAATAAGACAGGTAATCCCCATTCTATACTTGTGGTTTTGTTTCCAAAATGTAAAACACTTACTTCCCCATCTTACAATTCATTCTATTACTTTCAATTCATTTCTCTAGTTTAAGTTCATTTTAAATTTTGTTTTCTGGGCTATCCTAGCCAATTTTGTGCTATCTACAAATTTGATATTCTCTCCACATCTTCATCCAAGTTTTTAATAAAAACATTGAAGAGTAGCAGGTCTAGGACAGATTATAGCAATCCTCTTGATATTTGTCTCTGGCTTGATGAGAAACTACTGATGAGCTCTTTAAGTGTGATTGCTGAGCCAGCTTTGTCATGCTGTCCAGCCCGCAAATAACTAGTCAGCTAATCAATGATACATCTAACCATGGAGTTACATGTTCATTCAAAGTTAGAGGGGCTTCCTGACCATATTTCATACTCTCAGGTTTTAATACTGTATTGCCCTTTTATTCTGCTCTTTGCTATTTCCTTTTGGAATGTATACCTTTTTGGTTGGAAACATCTGAACAAAAATAGTTTAATTTTTATTTATTTATTGTTAAATTTATTTGCCACCAAGGGGCTACTCTAGGTGACTTACAACAATAAAAAGGAAGACATGAAAGGGTATAAACAATACAGAAGTAAAATAGAAAAATAAAATGAACAATGAAAAAGAACAATGAGAATACATTAAAATGATAACAAAAATATGGATGGATGGAGAAAAAAGAGCAAGGGTGTAGAGGGGAGTTTGCCATCAATCCAGAAGACACCTCCAGCATGGAATTCCACCATGCTGGAGGTCACATGGCAGAGCCAGGTCTTCAGCTCCTACAGAAGGATAGGAAGGTAGAGGGAGATTTTACCTTGGAGCAGTGTTTCTCAACCTTGGCCGCTGGAAGATGTGTGGACTTCAACTCCCAGAATTCTCCAGCCAGCTCTGCCACATGGCCACATCTTCCAGTGGCCAAAGTTGAGAAACACTGCCTTAGAGGGTAGAATGTTCTAAAGGGGCACTGGACCCCAATAGTCAGAGGTTTTTGACCAACGGAATTTGTAGTAGGTCCTTTCTGCTAGCATAAATAGGGCTTGTCCCTATTTATGCCAGCAGGACAAGATGATAATACTTTTAATATTTTGGCCTTCCCTTTTATTTGATGTCTACTTTGCAGAAGTGATGCACACTACAGTGATGGTCTGAACTGTCATCAAGAATGTACACTTGAAGAAGTCTCATTTCTGATGGTAGTTGATCATAAAGGATCTGGGAGCATACAATCTACCAGAGAATAAAATCACACTCTATTCCAGTATTGTGCCAAGAAAAATCAACCAAAACAATGCCTTGCATTAAAAGATGAGCCACTCAGGTCAAAATGTCTCCAACAAGGTACAGGGAAAGAGAGAGGAAAATTATAAACATCAGTGGATCTTATGGTGTAGCTGGATTAAAGCTGAAAGATACATATCTAATGAAACCAGATGTGTATAATATTGGTACAGAGAATGCCAAAACCATGAATCAAGGCAATTTTGATGTTGTCAATGCAGAAATGTCAAGACTAAATGTTAATATTCTGGAATCAATGAAATGATGTAGATAGGTCACTTCATATCAGGGGAGCCCCAGAACTTCTGCTGTGGATTACAAAATCATACAAATAATGAAGCCATTATAATTACAAAAAGCATTACAGCTGGTGTCCATGAAGATTTTCAGTCTCCCAGGTCATGGTTGTCCCAAAGTTGTCCCAAAAGTGAATTTTTCAAAAGGCAACTGGATTTTTTTTCCTTGAAGATGTTTCGTTTCTCATCCAGAAAGCTCCTTCAGTTCTGACTGAATAGTCAGATAAAAGGATTTATATTCCTCACAGTCATTTGTTATCACTCTTTCTGGGTGTTATTGAGGCCATTTGGAAGTTTATCTGTGCCCTCAGAGTCACCTGAATAGTGCAAATGACTGTACAGCCTTCTTGGAACTGCTAAAAAGACTCTGACTTTGAATTTAAAATTGGTGAGAGAAATATTGACAATTTCAGATATTCTGAAGATACCTGAAACATGTATTTCGTATTTCATGCCAGTAGTCTGTCATGTGGGCAAGCTGAAACAGTACTGGAATCAGATTTCTCCCACTAATCTGCTATATTCATACTCTTTCTGGCCCTCTTCTATCAATTAGATGAATGGATAAGAACAACATCAGAGCCCCAGGGTGTCGAGCTTCCTTCCAAGAATTATAAGTGGTTATACTTCTATGTACACAGTTCAGTATAAAAATAAATAATCAAAATCCATACATGATTTACTATTATCTAAACCATGGACAAACATCAAACATGTCTGTATGAGCTATCATAATTCAATAACACAGAGAAATACCCTGTATATTTCTAATATATTCAACATGAAAAATAAAAGTTTCCTTAAAACTGAACACAATTCCCAATTTCTCTGACACATGCATGCAGCTCTGTTGCAAACATTAACAAAGTTTACCATTGCTTTCTTCTAAGATGCTTTTCAAATTTCAAGTCTAGCCTACAACCTTGGTATTCTCTGGTAGTCTTCCCTCACCAAGCCTGACCTTATTTATCTTCCAATTCAGTCCAACTATTCTAAGATAATGTACTATGAGGAAAAATAAGAGGGAGCATTATATATACTATCTTGCCTTTTGCATAAGACAGAATATAAAAACTAAAGGTATGAATGAAATAAGTGCTCATTCATGAAGTAAATGAAATAAGTGTCCATTAGATTCTAGAGTGGCTGTTTCTGTGTAAAATGTTCTACCTGATACAGCATAACTAGAATTGACCATTGGTTGCAACCTCATTAATAGATATAATGTTTCTTTCAATGATATATAGTAAACGGTTGAAAGGCCTCTAAGCAGGTAGAAGAATTCCATTACAGCGTCATTCTGAATTCCTTCAAAAAAAACATTTAAGAAAGATTGTACTGTTAGTTTCAACAATTAGGGAGAAAATAGGAAGAATTGGCAAGTGTAAAATGAATATGGTAAACATGTATCACCCAACCATGGATAATTAGCTCTGTTCCTAATTTTTTATTAGTTTCCAACTACTCCATATTCATGCAAATGTCATTCAGTATTTTAATAAAGCTCTCTTAAAAGGCCTACAAATAATACAAATGTAAGACACATTTAATGTGCATTTTATGAATGTTCATTTTGGGGAAGATACTTAACTTATAGTACTATTATAATTCCTTTGTCATATAAATGTACTTTCCTAATTAGAGGTTACAAACCAAATCTTTAAGTGGAATGTTGGAAACATTTTTTTCAGATAATTGTATTAGATATTATAGTAGAAAAGAACAAAAACTACACTAACTGAAAAATTATAAAAAGAAAGTAACCTCCCACTTCATCCCAACAAGCGCACACAATTTAAGTAAATGTATTGCCATCACTTAAGTTACAACATATTGTCTTCACTTTCTAACTCATCTCTTAACTAAAAACAAAATACCAAATCCTTTTCATTTGTTCCTTATTAGCCAAAGTCCAATAAGTGTTGTCAGATATAACTAATCTATCTTAACCTTGATCAGATACGCCAACCTTGTATTCTTTTCCCATACTTGATGGGAAATGATGTTAATTCTTAACTCCTTCAAATGGAATCCTCCAATTTGATTTTTATCATTTGTTTTTATACTTCCCCAAAAATTATTTCAGTATTTTATCAAGACTTTTTTGTACATCGGGTAAAAAGAATTCTTCAAATTCTTTTCGTACATCCAGTTAAAAAAAAATCCATCTCTTTTTGGTTTGATAGTTGTGTATTTCTTTTAGACACTGAAGCATCATCCAGTTTCACTTGAAAGTCCAGTAGATCTTTTTCTGCATCCTTCTCATTACTTGCCACATTTATATCCACATTCAAGTTAATTTGAAACATATCTAGAGGATCTTATTCTTCTTCCATTGTGGTTTTAACTGTCCATGTATCTATCATTTCCCAGACTATTTGTCATACATTTTCATACTTTTTTCATACTTTTCATACTTTTTCCCATGAAAAAGATCATTGTTGAATAGTTCCTACCATTCTTTTGTTATCCTCTAGTTCCCTCTGGTGTCCATCATTTAAAGTCTCGTTATCTTGTTTTGACAGTTGAGAGGGTAAACAATGACATTTTCTCATGGGAAGAATTCTTCCAAAAGTTTAAAATTACAATTCCAGGACCATTTGAGTCTTTAATCCATTGTTAAACTTTCTAAAATCCATATTCTAAGCACCCTTTTGCTGTTTAATCCAGAAAATAATATTTTTCAAAATCTTTTAAAATCATATTTAATTTTCTTTTCTCTTAAGTAGAAGACAACTCACCTAGCAAATGAAGATTACCATAACTTGCTGTTCCAAATGGTATTTATCCTTCTATAGCAACAACAAACACAAATCCAAAGTAATTAAGAATTGAAGCTCAGTCAAGTGAAATGTCTTTTAAAAAGACTGCACTGATGACTATGAGCAAAGGTGGTCCTTCCCTTAACTCCCAGCCACTTAACCCATAAGCAAATTGTGCCACAATATTCCTGTGGTTTATTCACAAGGAGCAGCTATGCAAAGTCATGTGGGCTCTCTCAAGATCTTCCTTTATTGGTAGGTTTGCAATAGTGGCGAATATCTGTAGCTCAAGTATAGGATGAGGTGAAGCAGTGGTGAAATCCCAATTTTTTTTACTACTGGTTCTGTGGGCATGGCTTGGTGGGCATGGTGTGGCTTGGTGGGGGTGGCAGGGGAAGAATATTGCAAAATCTCCATTCTTACCCCACTCCTGGGGGAAGGATATTGCAAAATCTCCATTCCCACCCCACTCTGGAGCCAGCCAGAGGTGATATTTGCCAGTTCTCTGAACTACTCAAAATTTCAGCTACCGGTTCTTCAGAACATGTCAGAACCTGCTGGATTTCACCCCTGGGGTGAAGGTTCGTTCTCTGAGCTTGTGGGTTGGTTTCCAAACATTTGGTTACCAAGTTGGGTAACATATCAGTAGTATCAGTAGTCCAGATCCTGCATCCAGGTGCCATAATGCAACCTATTACAAAAAAGGGATGTTTAACTCACCATACTCTCAACCGTAAATCCAGTATGTTGGAAAAAATTCACTAAGATCTCAAGAGCAGGAAGTTTTCCTAATGGGAGATTCCACATTTCATTTCTTGGAAATCATACCTTAGATTTGGAATTCATCTTTGTACTAAACAGGAAGAATGAAGGGCACAATGTATCGATATGGTAATCTACCTAAATTGTGTGACATATTCTACTGTACGGTAGAAATCAGTCCAGAAATTATTCTTTTTGGCAGCAGAGATTATTGGGTTTTGGAGAAGTTGGATTTAAAACCACAATTTTTTTTCAATACTGCACAAAATAAGGCTGCCCAACTGAGAAGCCCTTTTCTCCAAAATAAATATCAGATTAGAAAAAGGAAAAATAAGACAACTCTATACATACCCAAAATTTCCTTCACATTGGCACCTTTTCCCCATATGGATTTATAAAGAAGAGTTACAAACTAAATAAAAAGATTAAAGTTAGAATTTAAAAAACAACATACATCCACTTTGCCCAAAGATTCAGTCATACTTTGGGGAAGGAAAGGTAAATCTCATTCTTAAATAGAATTTGTTTCAAAGGAAGCTAGCAATCTGTGCGCTCTTAGTTTAAATGAAAGTTCTATAATGCTTAGAATGATTTTTGAACTATGTGTAAGTAGGAGTGGGCTGTAAATGTTTTAAATTATGATCGATTATGATCAAGGCTTCAATTTGGTCCCGTAGATATGAATCTAGTAAGACTGTATGATTTGCAGATGTTGCAAGGGTTAACAACCCAGTAGTTAGGTTTCTACAATTAAAGGCAGTCTGCTTAGGAAGCTTTGCAGTTGGGAAACCCTGCTTTGTAATGCTAAGATTTGCTTAATGATTTCCAGGTGGTTACTCAAGAATGTGGGAAAACTTTCTGCACATAGTCAAGGTGTGAGACCGGATCATATTTTTCATGTTTAATATTTTTAAATATATATACCAACACTATCCTTCATAAATTGCTGGGCTGCTCACAATTAAATTGTAATATGTTTCTTGACAACAAATATACAAAACTCAAATAATCAGTAGAAGCACAATGCAATGGCCTTAGTACAGTATGTTCTTTATTTTCTTAGATGTGACAAACTACACGTGTGTATGTGTTTCTGTTATCTTCTCACATTGCATGTATATTTGTACATACATACTAGGAAGCACTGAGTGGGATGCATAAGCTCTATGCTGCATTTATAACCAGGAGGGAAGTTAGATCAGAAGAATCAACAGTTCAAGCTGCTACCCAACTGCAACTCCCATAGAGATGCATTGTGACATTTTTCTCCCTTGAGTGTCTTTCATCATGGCTAGATCTGATTAATTTTAACTTGATTTTTATTTTGCTGGTTTATCTCCCCATACCATATTTAGTCCAGTTTTGATCTGCTTGTGTAGTTATCCAGCAGACTGACAGAATCCAACATTCTGTTGAACTGAGGAATAACAAATTAAAAAGGCATGGAGAGCATAGCTTATAAACTCTACAACCTCTTAATAGCCACTCTCGGTCTCTTGACTGGGAAGAGAAAAGGGAGCTTTGAATGGTGGAGTCAGTACAGGTGAAGGGATTTGCTAAGCACATTGCCTTGTGCTTAATTGTAAGCCGCCCTGAGTCTCCGGAGAAGGGCGGGATATAAATGGGA
>JANHFM010002029.1:206733-219793 GCA_032468115.1 Grayia smithii
AAGGAAGGAAGGAAGGAAGGAAGGAAGGAAGGAAGGAAGGAAGGAAGGAAGGAAGGAAGGAAGGAAGGAAAGAAAATGAAACACCTAGAATAGGACAAGAACATAGAATCTGTCTCTTCTTTCCTTAATCCATACACAGTGATCAGTTGCTTTCTATGCAAAACCTTTATGCATACAACTTATGTGTGTATGTATTTTTATTATTTATATTATATTTCTGTCCCCAAGAGTTAGAAATAATTCATATGGTCTTCCTCTTTATAGCTGGATGAAGGTTAGATTAGTGGTGTCTGTAGTTATAAATCAATACTATAAGGGTTTGTAATTCAGAGGTGTATGACAAACAAATTAACAATATATATTTGTTAATGTGATACAAAGAGAAGATTATAAATGCATAGGGAATAATTCTGTGAATTGCATTTGTTGTTGTTAGTTGTGAAGTCATGTCTGACCTTTTGTGACCCCATGGACAACTTTCCTCCAGGCCTTCCAGACCTCTACCATCCCCTGCACTCCATCCAGCCACCTCATTCTCTGTCGTCCTGTTCTTCTTTTGCCCTCAATTGTTCCCAGCATTAGGCTCTTCTCCAGTGAGTCCTTCCTTCTCATTAAGTGACCAAAGTATTTCAGTTGCATTTAAATAATATTATAAATTATAATTAATACAATAAAAATTAAGGTTACAAATTGGTTTCACCATTGCTCCACGCACTTCCTGACTTACTAACTTTTGGAGGGTGTCTCTTATACAGGACCCAACTTTTCTCAAATATAATACGAAGAGACAAAAAAAGTTATGCAAAAATCTTGTTTCCATATTAATATCAATATTTATAGAGGCTATTCAATTGAAGGGCTAAGAAAGTCCCTCATTGGGGACTTTATCACACTGATGCCTTATGCCCAATACTCTTCAACATCTTCATAAATGATTTAAGTGACAAAATAAAGGAGAACTCATCCAATTTACAGATGAGATTAAACTGACAGGAATAGTCAATATATATTTGAAGATAGCCTCAAGATCCAGCAGGATCTCAACAGGTGTGAACACTGGGAAAATTAAATTTGGATGTGTGAAAAGTAAGATTTTACATTAGGCCAAGAAAAAAACAAACCTCTCAGCGGCTTTCGATACCATCGACCATGGTATCCTGATGCGGCAACTCGGGGGGTTGGGGGTTGGAGTCACTGTTCTTCAGTGGTTCTCCTCCTACCTCTCGGGTTGCTCACAGTTTTTGTGGGCAGGGGGACAGAGGTCATCCCCGAGGCCCCTCTCATGTGGGGTTCTTCAGGGGTCGGTTCTCTCCCCCCTGCTCTTTAACATCTACATGAAGCCGCTGGGTGAGATCATTCACGGGTTCGGGGTGAGGTATCATCAGTATGCTGATGATACTCAGTTATACATCTCCACCCTGGACCAGCCCAGGGATGCCCTTTCCATGATGTCCTGATGCCTGGAGGTGGTATGGGTCTGGATGAGTAGAAACAGGCTTAAACTCAACCCCTCCAAGACCGAGTGGCTGTGGCTGCCGGCGTCTCGGGATCTAGAGGCCCCATCTTTTATGATGGGAGGGGAGTTGCTTACTCCCTTCGATAGGGTGCGCAACTTGGGAGTCCTCCTGGATTCACGGCAGTCCTTAGAAGACCATGTGATGGCCGTGACCAGGGGGGCCTTCGCCCAGGTTTGCCTGGTGTGACAGTTGCTCTCTTTCCTAGACTGGGATGCCCTCCGCACAGTCACTCAAGCTCTGGTCATTTCACGCCTAGACTACTTCAACTCCCTCTACATGGGGCTGCCCTTGAGGTGTACCCGGAGACTCCAGCTAGTCCAGAATATGGCCATGCGGGTAGTTACGGGAGCTTCACGTTACTCCCGTGTGACACCTCTCCTGCGTGAGCTGCACTGGCTGCCGGTGGTTCTCCGGATTCGCTTCAAAGTGCTGGTGTTTACCTATAAAGGCCTACATGGCATCGGCCCAGGGTACTTGCAGGACCACCTTCTGCTGTCATCCCACCGCCCTGTGTGCTCACACAGGGCTGTACTCCTCAGGGTCCCATTGGCCAGACAATGTCGGCTGGTGGTGCCCAGGGCAAGGGCATTCTCTGTGGGTGCACCAGCCCTCTGGAATGAACTACCCACTGACCTCCGGACTGCCCCTGACCTCCGCTCCTTCTGTCGTGATCTGAAGACATGGCTTTTTAACCAGATCTGCTGAGAGGATCGGGTTTTTTAATTATTTTATCTAAATTATTTAATTTTTAATTGTCATTTTTTATATTGTTTTTAATGTTTTGTGAGCCGCCCCTTGGGAGAAGGGCGGCATATAAATTTAAATAAAATAAAAAAATAAAAAAATAAATTTCCATTTCTGTAAAAACTAAAGTCAATCAATAAAAATAAGAATATCACATTAACACATCAGTGTCTGACTATCCTAAGTAAGGATTAGACACACAGGAAAAGAAAGAGAGGCTGTTGCAAAACATAACCTATTCATCAACATTCTTTTATTATATACATTTTAGTTATCAACCAAGATATCATATGGTAGAAAACATAATGGCAACACTTTATTATAAATGGGAAATAATCCTAACTGCTTTTGGAGAGCCATTTCAGTATTAATCATGATTAATTGTGTTTGTATGGCAGGAACATATAATATTATGCCAAATTCAATTGTGGCTTAATGAACAGTTACTTTAGAAATTGGGCTACATATAAGAGAGTGTCAGAAAATTCTACCTTAGAATGATATAATATTTTGCTCAGGAATAAGCTACCAAATGAAATATCTACCTGCATGCTACCACTCAAGAAAATTTAATGTAATTGCAACAAGTATGAACATCTTTTGAGTTTCTGCTTACTGATTACATAATAGCAAGTAAATATATTTACACCATGCTTGCTCCCTTCCATGGAATTCCAGAGAAGGAATCTGTCTTCCAAATATGAACTACTTTAATCATTGCTGAGCTTCTAGAGCACACCTTCATCTTGTAACCTTGACAATGCCACAAGGGAAACAAACATCCAGGATTAGCCTGAAATTTATTTATTTATTTGTAAAATGTATTGGCTACCCATCTTACCTCAGGGTAATTCTGGGCAGCTTACAATCATAAAAGATAAAAACTGTATAAGCTAAAAGACATAAATAATTTAATACAAAAAGCCAAATACTATAGTCAAAAATAAAGATAGGGAGGGTGGGAACAGGATGCAGGGGGAAGGTGAGATCTATTGTTAATCAGCCACTTCCACTGTGATGAACCACAATGAACTGAGAGCCATGTCCTCAGGCTTTTACGGTCAGGAGGGTTGGAGCCAATTTCACTCAGGGAGGGGGAAGATTTTCCAGAGCACAGGTGCAACAGCAGAGAAGACCCTTTTCCTGGACCCCACCAGCCAGTATAATCTGGTTGATGGGGCCCACAGCATGCCTCTTCTGACAACATGGGTGGGGTGAACCAATCCCAGTGGGATGGGATGGTCCTCAAGTAGCTTGAAATATTTCCATACCGTATTTCACCGGTCTTATTTTCCTTTGACACCCCCCCACACCAAATAAGGGCTTAGCCTTATTATCGGAGGGTCTTATTATTTTGAGGGTGCAGGAGGTGGCAAGCGTGGGACTGGATGTCCCGTCGCATGCTGGCCGAGCAGTCCAACACATCCTGTTAAGGGTATATATCCCCGATATAAGTCAGGCAGAGCAGTGCAATGGACCGGACTGACAGGGCAAAAATTAGAGCCTTTGATCATCGCCCTGCCCCCCCTCATTACTCCGAGGGAAGATTTCTAAAATCATAAGTTCCTTCTTTGATAAGAGTCGACGGATCTTGCTATCCCCGTTGCATGCAACAATAAGCACAACTATTCCAAAGTACATTCTAATACCTTTATTTATATACAAAAATAAGAAAACTAACTAACCAACTAAATAGCTACATTATGGCGGCTACTCCATCTCACATCACACATCACACAAGGAATATAATAGAACAAAGGAAAAGAACAAAGAAGCAGGAAGTTACAAAATAAAAACAAAACTGTCTTTCCAGTTCTGCGCAAAGATCATATCCAAAACATAGCTGAACCATGTGACCATCATCATGGTTACATAGATAAGAGTTCTCCATCAAAGCTGTTGTAGCTGGCTGGCAACACAAAATAACGCAGTGACACTTAGCTTATCAGAAGATTGCAAAAGGGATATGACTCTGAGACACTGCAACCATCAAAAATGTAAATCATGTAACCATGGGGATGCTGCAATAGTAGTAGGTGTGAAAAATGGTCATAAATCACTTTTTTCAGTGCTGCTGTACTTTGAATAGTCACTAAATGAACTGTTGCAAGTCAAGGACTTCCTGTATTTCTTTTGCTGGGCTTTCTCAGTCCATCAGATTTGTTCTATGCTATTTTCAGAATTAGACTGCTGCCATCCGGATGAACAGAGTTACAGCTCCCTTTACATAATTTTTTCCATAATCTAGTTGGATTTGAAAGAAAGAAGGCTTTGAGTTTGGCACCCGTGATCTAGGTAAAAATTTGGAAGAGGCAGTAATCTCTATCTAATTCTTACTGGCAAGAAAACAAAAGACAACTAAAATTTCCAATTCACTTGAATTGTAATTTGCACAATTCAACTCTATTTTTGGACTTCCTCTTGATTTTTTTCTCTGTCTCAGGAAAGTATCATTCTGATTATGAGACAAGAAACATTGAAAACAGAAAAGTAATTCTCTTTCAATGAAGCAGGACAGTGAATTAAGCACATGGACCCGAGTACTGTAAAATTCAGCAATAAGCACCTCATTCACTTACTTGTTCACTTGAATTTTGATGGTACATATGCTCAGTGAACCAAATCTTCTATTCATGCAATCCAGAGGGAGAGAGAAGGTGCTTTAGTCAGCACTATATAGATTGGTCTATAAATGTGGTTAATTTGTTTTCTCCTTCCACAACGCTCAATTTTCTGATTCCAATTGGGATTAGGAACAAAAACTAAGCCAAATTTTGTAAAATAAATAATTGAACCAAATATTAAATTGGTGTCAAATACATTACACTGTGTGGCTTTATCATGATACATTAATTAGT
Organism: Grayia smithii; assembly: GCA_032468115.1. Classification (NCBI taxonomy): domain Eukaryota; kingdom Metazoa; phylum Chordata; class Lepidosauria; order Squamata; family Grayiidae; genus Grayia; species Grayia smithii. Next base: position 211,853 of record JANHFM010002029.1, read on the forward strand.
TCCTCTTTTTGCTTAGCTGACCTATTCAAGAGACAAAAAGGCCTGGTTTCATTCATTTGGTGATGGAATGGAGGGCTGTTCCCTGGGAAAAATAGGTTACTTATTCTGCCTATTTCCTCAGCCACTATTACTCTGGCTTACAAGTAGGAGAAAGAATGAGGTGGTCACTCCTTTAGGAATGCTGTTATTCCTCAAAGAAGCTGGAATAATTCTTTCTTTCTGACAGCCAGCTAGTCACTTTAAAGTACCATCCATCAGTCCTTGAGCCAACATAATGCTTACTACCCAGATTCCAAAACTTCTCCTTCTGTCTCATTAAAGAGACTAGCCGAGTACTACTGAGTTTACAATTTTAGCACAGGCCAAACTGAGGATTTTACTTGTATTTAGTAGTGTTTGACAGGAGAAAAAAGAGCCGCCAATTCTCTCCTTAGTGCATGTGGTAGGACTGATGCTCTGAACAGAGGACAAGAATGGAAGAGACAAGAATAGCCCTACTCTACTGCATTTGTTAGCATATTTCCCTGCCTCTCCCCAGAACAGCAATAAACCGAGGAGATTCTGCTACGGCACGGAACCAGAGGCTTCCGGGGAGCTAATACTATCTTCACTTTAATTTTACAGCCTGTTGTTTGTCATCCCCTAGTAAGTAATAAGAAGCCGAGAATGTGAAGAGGATACTTTAAAGTGGCCCTCTGGGGAATAATAGTATCCTAACCATTTAACTAATCTACCAGTCAAGAAACGTAAGCATAAAGTACACGCCTGCTACTGCCCTAGCGTTGCATATGTCCGAGAGCTGATTGGATCTCACTTTCCTTTCCCTCCAAAATCCTTGCCCAGTTTTGTTATCGAATCTGCCGATAGGGTCCGAGATTAAGATCTCGTTTAATAAATACCTATTAAAACAAATTATCTCGCCTGCAAAGGGCGCTGGGTCTTTTGAACTCTGGGAGGGGGATTCAAGAGGGCTCTTGGCGAATCTGCCAACGTCGGAGCCCGCCAGGTTTTTTTTTTGTGGTTTTTTTTTTTTTGTAGCTGTTGTTGGCTTCTCAGAGCTACTCAGCTCTCATATGAGCTTTAGCCGAGGGGGTTACTCTCGAGCTTCTTCACTCCTCCCGCTCGCAAAAAAGGGGCGGGCCGTCGCTTCCATGATCGTTCGAATGAGCCAATAGGCCCCGGCGAGTCCGTGAAGCGACCAATGAAACAATTAGGGAGGAGATGCAAGTGGCGTAGGTTGTGCTGTCCTCTCAGCTCGGCGCATCCCCTCCGCTGGACGAAGTGCGACCATTTTGCAGGGGGGGAGCTGCGAGCGGTGGCCATTGACGGTGCAAGAGAAGCAGATTTGGGGCGCGGGACGGCGGCCTGAGTCGCTGGACCCCCGGGGATTAACGCCCCTTCCCCGGGAAGGCGAGCCAGAACAAGTGCCAACGCTTCTCGGTTATTTTGTCGTCTTCGTCGCCAGTGCCCGCCTCCCTTCCTTGCTTCGATTTAACCAGCCAAGATGTCTAGGCCTGTCAGGTGAGTCCTTCGCAAAGGGAAGAAAGGCCCTTGAGGCTGTTTCGGTTTTCCCTCTCGGAGGCCATCCTCGGAGCTGAGGCTGAGGCACAAGCAATGCTGGCCAGGAAGTCCCACGCGAGGGAGGGAAGGCGGCCCGGACCGAGTAGGTATGGCGGGAGAGCAGAGGGGAGGGGCGTGTGCAGGCATGCAGCGTGCTGCTGCTGCTCCTCGATAGAGTTGGGGGACTACAGTACAGTATGGCACACGCCGCTGCCGCCGCCGCCGCCCTGCAGGTCCCTCCTTACCGGATGCAATGCTGCCCCTTAAGGTTAGCGCAAGCAAAGTCCATCATGCTTCGACTTGGGAAGAAGCGGCGGCGGCTCCTCTAGTTCTTTCAGTGCGCATCGCCAGCGAAGAACGAACGCAGGCCAAGTCCGGCTTAGCTCGGAGGTTTGTATGCGGTTTCACCCCGGAAAAAGAACCAGGCGCCTAGATAATGCCGAAGTACACCAGAGTCAACGTGTGTGTCTCTTAAGCCTTTTTGTACAGCTTCGCTGGTACATGTGTGTTGGGACGCAGCTTCTTGGCAAGAGTGAGCAGCAGCGCATAGGGAAAAGGATTTCCCGATGGGGAGGGAGGGGTAGTGGATTATTTTAATGGGACTGATGGAGAAGCAAGGTATTTTTTTCTTTCTTTCTTCGTATCAAAGGGTGCAGTTTCTTCAGACGTGAAGCAAAGCCGAATGATCTTATGTTTTACTGTGTATTACGTTTAAACCTTGCTTATTTTCCCAAGGAATTTGACGTGTGGTGGCTCTGTTTAAAATTAGAGTTTCCAACAATCCTGTGGACTGAAGATGAGCTTTCTAATCAGCATTGTGGCTGATTGAAAGTTTGAATCTACATTTTCCTGCATGGTGAAAGAAGTATGGAATTTTTGTCTGCCTTTGATAACAAACCCTTTGTATAGTATGTTAACTTGTTTTCTTGTCAGTTTTGCCATGATGCTTTGGTCATCCTTTTCACTGTTATTCTAGGCTTGTTGAGCATGTCAGGCTACTCTATTTTCAACGAATTTTCCAACAGCTTTTCAGCTCAATCAGGCAAGGTAGTATGCTTCCCATCTCCATTTTCTGTAGGATATATATGAAAGACTGTCTAGTAAAAAGAGGAAGTGAAAAATTTTCAATATTTCTAATTAGGCTGTTAAAGCCAGCCAAAAAATGGAAACCTAAGATTCTGTTTCTAACTATCATTTGTTGTGGTAGGACTAAAAAAAGTATCAAATTCTTCTGCTAAATCTGTGGCTTAACAAGAGTTAAATACAGATTGCTCCATTCAAAATTTACTCTTTGATACTCCATGGTAGCTTTTATGTAAGCTTTAAAACATACACTGGGTTACAGCTTATTGTAATGTAATTCTCAGCAAACTACCATAGCTATGATGTGTGAGAATTATGGAACATATAATTAGATAAAGCTTGTATATGTAATTTTGAAATTACTGTTAAGTCAACATTTTCTATTTAGTTTTATGTCCTGTCCTTCTACAGAAATGCATTCAGTGTTTAATTTCTTCTTGTGCTAGTTATAAACTCTGCAGATTCTAAACATGGGATTGCTTAAAATTAACTAGCAATATTTAGTTAGTAAGTAGGATTACCAAATCTTACAACTTTTTCTGGTTTAAGGATAAGTAAATGTTAAACAAAAAGGCTTTACATTTCACAGTAACTTCTAAAAACTATGTAATAGGAAAACTTATGTAAGAATATCAGATTTGGCACATTATGCATAATGATGTCCATGGGGCATCCCTAACTTAAACCTTATGAGGATGCCAAATCTCGCAGTTCAGTGTTCAGATGTTCACTGTTCTTAAAATCCTACAAAACTTCACAGATGGGAATGTTGGAATCTTAAATGTGGCGTTCTTGTGATGTTTCTCTTTTCCTATCAATCAATCAATCATCTCTTATAGAAAAAATATCACCTGTACCACCATGCCAAATTGATGATGCATAATATGTTTAAAAGGATGTTGACCCCGTCTTGTACTGTACAACTTTTAAATATGAAGATAATGTCTTTTTTTCCTGCAGAGGGCACTGTCATTAATTTCACGAGAAGAATTCTGTTCTCCTTTGTTCATGGGCTTGCTTACTCTTCCTGAGTATTAATTTGGTGATCATCTGCTTTTCTTTCAATTAAAACTTGAAGCATTGATAATGATTAAAACTTATAACAGCCACATGTATGTATAGAGCTAAGAAGTAGGGCAGATGTTTTCTTTTTTTCTTTTGTTTGAAACAAAATTTGGAAAATCCTTCATTGCTTCAGTATTTGCAGAATATTTAAATTTTGATCTCACATGTTATGCTAAAGTAAATTGTAAAATTTTAAGCCAAAGCGAATATGACAGTTTAGGTCCACTTTAAACGATAATGATGGAATCTGTCAGTAATGATGGGATCTGTAGGCAGCTGGAACAAATAAATTCCATATTCCTTTACTTTCTTTTACTTGTGAAATGAATTAATTCTAGTGAAAATTCAGAGTTAAATACAAGCAAGCAGAAGAGTAAACCAGTTTAAGACTTCATTTTATGGCAGTAGGATCAAACTTGGGATTTTTGAAAGGTTTGTTTTCTTTACAAAAATAAATTATGGGTAGTACCTTGTAAAGATAATACAGATTTTTAGTAAATATAATTCATTTCAAATCCTTTTTATGAACATTTACTAAATCATTCATTTTCTGTTCTTCCATGTTTTTTCCTACCTACAGAACTAAGATACAAATATGTAACTTTAACTGTACTATTTTTAATATTTGTAACTATAAGGTATTTACATTTTTAAATGTCATAGCACTACCAAATAGAGCAGTTAATGTTAAGTTAGATACAATGTACTTATGTTCTTAAGGAATCATTAGAAGACATGTTTATTCATTTCTCCAAATTGCTATAAAAATCTTCAAATGGGATTCTTTTTTCTTCCTAATCCATAATTTCTGGATATGATATACCTCTCAAATGAATTTGGAGGGCACTTTTGCAGTGCTGAATGAATTCTTTGGGAATTAAATTTTAATAAAAGATTAAAGAAAGTTCACTAAGCTTCTTTCTGTCCATCCTCAGTAGAATATCTGTATTTATGTAGGTTAGAAAGAAGAAAATACAGCTGTAAATAGTTGGTTAGGTGTTTTCTAAAATGAAAATAAGGAACCTGGAAAATGCAAACCTTTTATTAAGATGGTGATTTATTGACATGCTTGAAAAACATGAAGTATGCTGGTAAGGATTATATTTTCATATTCTCCTAATTCACCTAGAATTAAATGTGATACTATACTTTTAATTGACAAACTGGTCAATTACATGAATTTAAATTTCTTAGCAAGAAAATGAAATCTTCTGAGGAAAAGTGAAGAATTAATGCAATTTGACTTGTTATTTATAATTTTTTAACTTACATTATCAGCTTAGGTTGAGATCAGAAAAGATTGAGAACTTAAATTACCTGATATGTGTACTTGATATTAAATTAAATCATTTGTAAGTCTAAATTAACTGTTCATTGTAATGATTCAAATCACAAATTAAACACCGCTTAGCAATGTCATTACATAATACCTTTTTAAAAAAATTAACTCAGTATTTTGTTTAAAGTGCTTTATAATTCAATTGTTAAAATTTATTTGTGTATTTTTTCTACACCAGAACAAAAACTGTAGCTTATTTTCCAACATCTGCCATAATTTGGATTTGTTACTGCTTTACTGTGATTTGTCAACATAGGGAAAATCTTACTATGTTTTGGTTAATCAAATACAAAGCAAAGTTTAGAATGGAAAGAACAATGCTAAAATGTTTTTAATTTCTATAAAGATTCCTTGTAGAAAAAAGTAGGTGTAAAAGGCTTTTTTAAGAAAGTTTTTTATACAATTTGGATGTTAAATTACTGCATCTTTTATTGCACCTTTTTCCAGAAAGTTTTAAGACATCATAAATTATGCTATCCTGAAAGTAATTTGATTAAAATAAAGTAATGTCATGTATATTTTTATAATTTATAGAAAATCTTTACAGGCAGTCTTCATTTATAATTATAATTGGGACCAAAAATCAGGTCCTAAATTCAGGTACCCATATAATGAGACTCATTTTTCACAGTAGTTGGTAAAAATTGTTGTTAAGCGAACATATTTCTTCTGAATGGTGTCTTTTAGCTCAAAATGGGCAAAAGCATTGTGATCATCCTCAATCAATTATTTTCTTTTCAGTGTTTATTTTACTTGACAAGTATGAAATGCTTGTGATTGACAGAAAGTAAAAGTAAAATATAGAATAGTCTCCTCTAAATCAGTGTTTGGTAGGTAAGTTAGTTCATTTAATTTCTTCTCCAGAGCAAACACCAGTTTTAGAAGAAAGACATCCCTTTATATCTTTGTGAGAAAATAAATTATTTTAATTCCTTGCATTTTTATTAGCTTCTTTGTGCAACTTGCTTTTTCAAAAAATACTTCATATTAAATGCAAAAAAAGTTTGTAGGTAATCCTTGAGTTATGATAGTAATTGGGACTCAGTTACTAGATACTGGGTCATAAAGCATAATGCCACATAAGTGCATTGCTTAGCAAAACCAATCCCAGCACTATTATTAACCAAATCCCACCAATTGTTAGGCGAGAACACACACAATCCAGCCCTCCCAATCCCAAACCTTGGTAAAGTAAGGGACTGCCTCCTCTGCCTCTTTCAACTCCTTCCACCTATCTGGCTCCATCCTGTACTGTCACCACACTCAGTCACAGCACCTCTGGGCCTTTACTTCCACCCCACCACCACTGAGGAGTACCCCTATCAAGTGTGGGTGATGTATCTAGTGCTCAAATTTTGATCATGTGATCATGGTGCTGCAACAAACATCAGGGATTGGGCATAAAATGCCATTCGGTGCCACTGTAACTTCAGTCACTGAACGAATGATTGTTAAACATCAACTACTGTAGAGGTATTCATGAAGATGGTATTTGATAAAAAGGATTTTTTGTTTCCCAGTAGAAGTATAATCAATACTCCTTGTAAAACATGGGACACTACCATGCTCACAATGTAGGGGGCTGGGGAAGACTTGTACAAGATGTTGATAGAGAATCTGTAAAAAAAAAAAAATCCAAAATAGATGACGAAAATATTAAGTACATTTTACTCTAAGCTGCAGAGTAAAGGAATTGAGTGCATTTTTTTCTACCTAAATAAGGTTGCAATAAAGAACTGGTCTAACTTATAGTACAAGTATTTTTCATAAGTAGCCAATTTCAACAGATGCCACAAGATGCAGTGTTAAATGAATTTGAACTGTAACAGCAATTATAAAGTTTTCAAGGAAGGAGAACAAGGTGGAAGAACCTTCTAAGGTTTGTTTACAGGAAGCAATAGCAATAGCACTTAGACTTATATACCGCTTCATAGTGCTTTAACAGCCCTCTCTAAGCAGTTTACAGACTTAGCATGTTGCCCCCAACAATCTGGGTCCTCATTTTACCCACCCCGGAAGGATGGAAGGCTGAGTCAACCTTGAGCTGGTGAGATTCGATCTGTTAAACTGCAGCTAGCAGTCAGCTGAAGTAGCCTGCAGTACTACACTCTAACCACTGCGCCACCTCGGCTCTTATAGGTAAGCTTCAACCAAGGCCAGAGAGAAGACATTTGTTATTGTTCAGTCACTAAGTTGTGTCCCACTCTTTGTGACCCCATGGACCATAGCACACCAGGTTCACCTGTCCTCCACTGTCTCAGAGTGCCCAAATCCTTGTTTATTGCATCAGTGACATCTCATTTAACCTCTAACCATCTCATCCTCTGCTGTCCCCTTTTCCTTTTTCCTTCATTATTTTGCAACATCTGGGTCTTTTCCAGTGAGTCTCTCTTCTCACTAGGTGACCAAAGTATTTGAGCTTCAGCTGCTGTATCTGTTCTCCCAAAGAACAGGGTTGATTTCCTTTAGAATTGACTGATCTTGCAATCCAAGGAACTCTTGAGTCTTCTCCAGCACCACAATTCGAAAGCATCAATTCTTCGGCATTCCGCCTTCTTTAATGGTCCAGCTCACACAGCTACACATTACTACTGGAGAAATCATAGCTTTTGACTATATAGACCTTTGTTGGCAAGGTGATAGCTCTGCTTTTTGGTTTGCCATAGCTTTTCCCCTCAAGGAGCAAGCTCTTAATTTTATGGCTGCAGTCACCTGCAGTCTGCAGTAATCTTGGAGCCAAAAAAAAAAAAAATCTGTCACCACTTCCATTTAATGTTGAGTTTCAGTCCAACTTTCACTAACCACTGAGCCGAGGTTGCGCAGTGATTAGAGTGCAGTACTGCAGGCTACTTCAGCTGACTGCTAGCTGCAGTTCAGCAGATCGAATCTCACCG
>JANHFM010002029.1:223696-243955 GCA_032468115.1 Grayia smithii
AGTCCTTTGGGAGATGGGCGGCATATAAGTATGAATAATAAATAAATAAATAAATAAATAAATAAATAAATAAATAATACTTTTGAGCATATTTTAATACTTGATTTTAATCTTTTATTTTGGTCTGGATGTAGCTTTAGAGTATTTCTGCATGATTGGATTATTTACACTGTTTTAGAATTTGAGTGTGTGCGTGTTTTAGAACTGGAGTGTGTATGCGTGTTCACACATAGAAACAGCGAAAACGGATGGCAGAAAAAGACCTAGTGGTCCATCGAAACTGTCCTTTGAGGTATTTTTGGGGATTGATTGATTATTTTTGTTAGAGGGACATGACTTCATCCCAATCAAGTTTAAACTCAGTTACTGATAATTGATTATCTTTGCTGGATGTTAGCTTCTACTATTGTTTTTGTGAAGTAATACTTTCAAACATTACTTTTTAAATTCCCTCCTATCAGTTTCTTGATGTTTGCTTATATAGAAGATTAGAAACTTATTCAGTCCCTTAATATATTTTAGGGTTTCAGTTATTTCTCCCCTTCTGACCTCCAGACTGTACATATTCAGTTCCTCCAATCTCTCCTGATACGTTTTGTCCCTCAGATCTTGTACTATTTTGTTATTCATATCTGGACTTACTCAACCATATCAATATCTTTTTTAAAGGGAGGTCTCCAGAACTCGACACAGCATTCGAAATGACTAAAACCCTATATAGTGTGATTAGAACCTAATATAATATGATTCCACCTTTTAATTATTTGAGTTGATTGTGAAACTAGGCAATTAAAAATTCAAGAAGAATTTGAGTGTTTGCCAAATGTACATTTAAAGAATAAACATTAAGAGGAGGAAATATAGGAGACAATAATTTCCTATTTTATAAAGGAAGAAAATAGCATTCACTTATTAAGTTTTAGTACCACCTAAAGCAATGGTGATATTTCCACCACACGGTTTTATCATTCACAACATTTTAAGGAGTATTAAAGATAACAAACATTGCCTCTAGAGACATCCAAAAGTATATTTTATAGTGAATACTAAGCATTAAAAGTGGATTGTACAGGTAGTCCTCAACTTACAACCACAATTGGGAATGTAACTTTCATTGCTAAGCAAGGTGGTCATTAAGTGAGTTGTGCCCAAATTTATGAACTTTTTAACTGCCAATGTTAAGTGAATCTGTCTTCCCCCATTGTCTTTGCTTGTCAAAAGCTGGTTGAGAAAGTTGTAAATGGTGATGACATAGCCCAGGGTGCTATAATCATGGTAAATACGTGCCAATTGCAAGCACCAGAATTTTGGGTAGCTACAACTATTGTAAGTGCAAGGATCAGTTGTAAATCACTTTTTTCAGCATATAATTGAATGAGCACTAAACAAATGGTTATAGTCAAGGACTACCTGTACTGCTAATACAAAATAGGCTTGGGAATGGTATTTAAAGCATAATAGATATGGTGTGGGTGTGGGGGGGGGACTTAGAAAAACTTCTGTTATTAATTCTGTTCTGTTCTTATTGTAAGCAGAAGAGCTGGCAGTCCAAAATCATTTGGCACCACTTAAATATGAAAATAATCCAAAAGAAAATGATTAAACAGCCAAAATACCATTTTTGTTTTATATAACTTATATAGCTTAACTTTTTCCATTCCATATCACAGTATAGCAATACAAGATTTAAGAACCATAAAGGAGTATGAAAGTTTTGTATAAAGTTTATGTTTGCCCAAATTATTAAAATTCTATTAAAGTATGCTCCTTCCACTTCCATCAGGAAAGATGAAGGAGGAAGCACTTATAACCTTCAAATGTGTAAATAGGTGAGACAGCAGAGAAGCCATGGTGAAGAAAAATTTACTGAAACCTAGGATGAATTATAGACAGGTCAGATCATGGATTGACAATTTTCCAGTCTTGGTGTACTCATGAAAGGGATGTGAAGAGTCATTGGCATGTTGGCATGGCACTTCACTGAAACATCTTAACAAAATAGTTTATACCAAGATCATGTGTTTTTTTCTGATTTTAAGTCATGGAAAAAGTTAATATTAAGAAGCACTTCCTTTCTTTTCTTGTCCTAAATAAGAAAAATTAAAACTGGTAGTGTGCATAAGATACACACTTGGAACTTATTGAATAAAATCTGAATAATTCCAGTTTAATTTTCAACTGGCATTCTTAAATTGCCTTTTTTCAGAAGTGTTTTTGCCAAGTTATTAAAAGTTTTTGTTTCTCTGTAAATCAGACTTTATTTAGAAACATTGATGAACTTCAGACAAATACACCCTTAGAACTGAGATTTCAGAGTTAAGCTGCAAGTTCCCTTCGTTATCCAATTTTTCATCTTAAAGGAGTGATAGAATTGAAAACTAGCTTTTGATTGATTGATTGATTGATTGTTTGATCATGGCCATTAACCAATTTAGTTGCTTCTCTGGGAATGTAATAACATCACAGCAATCTTTCTGGAAAGAATTTAAAATTGTTTTCCTTTTTATAGTGAAGACTCAGAAAAGGACATGAAGACAAAGAGAGATGAATCACATTCAGCTGGTAATTACACCATTTTTGTAATTGATGGCAATTTGATCAGAATATGTAATCAATGATTTCACTTTTACTTTTGCTGAAACCTTTAATACTCCTTGGTTTAAATCATCTACTTATTTCTAATATGTGGAATTAATATTTGAATAGTTAGTGCCATGTGATTTGTTTCTATGTAGCACAGAGGTGTTACATAGCACATCTCTACAGAAACCTGTTGCTGAATTACAAGTCCCTGCATTCTTCAAAACTGAGCAGAGTCATCCTATTTGGGGGTATTTGGGAGTAAGCACAACCTTCCCATGGCTACTATAGCCAATTTCTCAGAATATTTCTATTATTATTATTCCATCTTTTTTTCTTAGATGAAGATTTTGGCAGTGAGGATGATATAGGAGCAGATGATGGTAAAGCTGACAGTGACTATGAAAGTTCTCAAAAGAACAAAAAAGGAAAAAAAGTGAAGCCTGACAAGAACAAAAAAGCTGCTTCCAGATCTAGAAAAAGGGCTGCAGGTAATGTTTTCCAATGATGTGTTTAAAAAATAACATCATTTAATATATATGTGATACATAATTGATTGACAGACAATTTCAGGTAATGTTTCATGAAATCTTAAACAAATCATTGGAATTTAAATAACTAATTTGAAGTACAGAATGTAAGTAACCATTTATATATATGAAAACTGGTAAAATCAGAACTAAATCAAGTTGTTCCTTGATCTGAGGCATGTTGAAGGTAAACAAAAAATATGTCATAACATACAGATGAGTAAAATTAATTTAAACTGTATGTTACCTGTTTTGTTTATTTTGATATCTCTACCCACTGTTTTGGTTCTGATTTACTTAGTATAGTTAGTATCTTGACTCTTGTTCATATTTTCCCATAAAGGTTTGCTTAGTTCAAAAAGCCAAATAACAATAGCACTTAGACAGTGCTTTACAGCCCTCTCTAAGTGGCTTACAGCCCTCAACAATCTGGAACCTCATTTTACCCACCTTGGAAAGATGGAAGGCTGAGTCAACCTTGAGTCTGGTAAGATTCGAACTGCCAAATTGCAGACAGCTGGCAGTCAGCAGAAGTAGCCTGCAGTACTGCACTCTAACCACTGCACTACCACAGCTCAAATGAAGGAAATTGAAGTGGATCAAGAGTAATAACTTTGCTTTTGATTTATAGTATAATATAGATGACAATTGATGTTGGATGTTACATTACTAGGAATATTTTGCATCAAAACATATTCAGAATAATTACAAATTGCAAGCTGTTAGATACAGGTAGCATTCAGTGAACTCCACTCCATTGTGGAAAGTTGGACTTCTATTTCTGCCTGTTGGAAATGTATATAGAACAAACAATATTTAGTGATCTTTCTGATTTTATAACAGAAGATAGTGAGGATGAGAAAGAAGATCACAAAAATGTGCGTCAGCAGCGGCAAGCAGCATCCAAAGCTGCTTCCAAGCAAAGAGAAATGCTAATGGATGATGTGGGCAGTGAGGAAGAAGATCAGGAAGAGGAAGAGACATCATTTCAGGAAAGTAAGTGACATTCAGAGGTGCATGTATAGATACATGGAAAGTAATGAATTGTCAGTCTGCAGCCATGACTGATGTGGTGTCCACATTAATTGTTCAGACAACCAAACATGTTATTTCATCTTCTGAAATATGACATTCATTTCATTGTTGATATACTTGATGTCCAGGATGTCTATTGGCAGCAAAGAGGATTTAAAAATATGCTATCCCTAAAATTCAGGACATAAAAACTTTTCAGACCATGGCAATTTTTTAGGTAATATTCTGCTAGAAAAATGCAAAGAATATAAAAATGCCACTCATCACTGTTTTACCTTCAGCACTGAGCAATAGTCTGAACAGTCTAATTTTATTACAAGTACCATCTTATCTGGCTTCATGATATAGTGAAAGGCTTCAAATCTTTATCTTCACAGTTAGAATAAACCAAAAGTTTAAAAACAAATTTGTGTTAAAATATCTGCAGTACAGCTTTCTAACTTGTCTGTTGTATAAATTGATAGACACTTGCTCTAAATGGTGAAAGGTGGGGAGCCATGAGAAATTTGCAGTGAATGTATCAAATAAACAGAAACCCAGTGAATCTGAACTGATGAACTAGAATCATGGAAACCTGGATTTAAAACCTGGAAGTCTGTTTTAGGAAGAGTAAGATACTCTTCCTATATAATAAGTTACTGATATTGACTGCAAAGGGCACTTCTACAACTTGCTACAAGATGGAAGACCATATTGAACAAGAAAGGAATCATGACAGGCTGGGAAGGGCTTTGATGTAGAACTACAGCAGCTGTTGTAAAAATGGTCAGGCTTTGAGCCTTAATTACTTTTGAGGGAAAGAGAAATTTGCCTATGCAACTGCTGTTTTAAATAATAATACTAATCAAGCTCTAAAGCAGATTTACATGAGGAAATACTGAGGCGCAGAAGTCGTGATTTCTCCAAGTTCTAGCAAGTGTGTTACAGGATATAGAAGCCAAGAATACTGACTCCTATCTCTTGATCAACCTACCAGACTCTCTCCCTCATTCTGTCTCTCTTCCAAGTGAACAAGAACAGCTCTTCTTAGAGACATTTCATTCCTCTCTCTCTGCACAGAAGAATCTGGCAGCGATGAAGACTTCCTTGTGGAAGATGATGATGATAGTGACTATGGCAGTTCTAAAAAGAAGAATAAAAAAGTGGCTAAGAAATCGAAACCAGAAAGGAAAGAAAAGAAAATGCCTAAACCAAGACTAAAGGCTACAGGTGAGCTTAGCTTGCTTCAAAAGTTCTTATTTTACACCCATTAAGAATTACAGAATGAAATGTGTTATTTGCAAGTACTTATATTTTCTCAGCTCTTCATCTTGTGTGTACTTAGAACGATATGAATCAAATTCTCAATGTTAAATCCAGATTTGTGGGTGATATAATTGAATAGACTACTAAAAGTTCATTTGTGGATTATTCCTTTTTCAAAGAATCGGAGAAATCTGATTGGATTTGGATGGGATTTTTCTGATGTTATTTTTGTTAATATTATGTTCAGACCACTTGCCAGTGCTGATTAAAACGAGTGATATTAGTGTCTTTTAGATCCCACAAGTGGTACTATTTCTACTTGAAAAGAGAACAGTGTTGCTCATTTTGACATGTACAGATACCTACAGAACTACATATGTCTTCAAATATACAATGCTTATTTGGTTACATGTTGCTGATTAAAAATTCAGCTTGGATGAAAAAATGTATAGAATTGTATTTTACTTCCTACCCATATGTCTATCCTCAAAAATGCTGTTGCCTTCTATATTTACAGCAGAAAGCTCTACTGTAGCAAAACTGCTTTCATTATTTTTGCTGCTAATGTTATGGAAAATTGGAAGGCAAACATTGTCATCCAACACTTAGTGTCAAAAAAAATACTCATAGGCTGCCTGTACTTTACTATTAAAATATAGATAGTATGAACTCAACTTGATTCTTTGCTAAATAAGGATCCTGCAAGTTTTCATAATAGTACTGGCTGTGTTCAAGAATTAATGTGTTTTATTAGCAGTTTTTAGAGTTGCTTTGGATAGCGAGATGAACAGCTTTATAAACTGAAATGAATAAATTTAATAAATAAAAATCCCTTTGATTTGGCGTATGGGTATCTTCACTGTTAAAACATGTGATGTAATAACCAAATATTTTACTATTGTTTTGATGCTTTTCTTCAGTTACACCTAGTCCGGTAAAGGGCAAAGGAAAGGGAGGTCGTTCCACTTCAAAGACATCAAAAGAAAAAACCCCATCCCCTAAAGATGATGATGATGAACCTGAAAGTCCTCCACAAAAGAAGAAATCAGTTAGTCCTCCTCCAGACAAATCTGGGGATGAAGGGTCTGAAGATGAAGTCCCGTCTGGTGAAGATTAAACAGTGGTGTGGGAGAGAAACTTTTTTGAGAGAGAGTAAGGAAAAGAGGATATACTTAGGGGTAGAACATGGTTTTGGTTGTGGCTTAACTATTGGGCTGTGAATGCCACTTTTACTTAGTTGTTTTAATAGTACAATTCTTTTTTGTTTTTTAAAGAAAATCTTTATGTTTTGATGTCACAGTCTCTATTGGCCATTCCGTTCTCCCCAACAAATCTGAAAGCCATTTAGATTTAAATTAACAGCTAACTAAAGATATATTTTTGAAAGCTTACTACAGCTGTTAAGCAATAAGATTGAAGCTGACACTTGGAGAGATCATTGTTAACAAATAGATTTTCCAAAGCTGAGAAGACAATTTGCTTAATTGAATCTAAAACCAATAGATTATTGCATATAGCATTTTTGTTGCCGTAAACCCATCCTTTATACCTGAATTATTTTGAATTCCATTATGCATTGCAAGTTCTAATACTCTGAATCTTTTGGCTCCCATTGTTTATCTTAGTGGCCAAGGTTATTTTAGTAACAATTTAGTCTGATCTGTTCCAGGCTTTGAGAAGGTCATACCTGTTCATACCATTTATATCCTTTGTTAGGACAAAGATTTAGGATAAACATTTCCATTGGCCAAAATGCATTATTATCCTTCCAGCTTATTCTGAAATTTCTGTGCTTTTTTTGCTTTCTTTCCATAAAGTTTGATTTCATTGAGAAATTCTGGAAGCTGGAATAACTGCTTTAAAATTTTTGAGCAATGCACTGAATGAGTGATTACACAGTATCTTTTTCAACCACTGGGTATTCATTTAAATATATTTCCCTTCATATATCACAAAGTCAGAATACTCTACTATAACATAATGTGTTTTTACCATACTCTTCACTGTTTAGTTCCTTTTCTGAAGAGTGAGTGCTGGTTCATAACCAGGCCTTATTTTTGGTTAGCAGAAGCTGGATACCCAGGCTAAACAAGAAACAGGGTGTAAACTGGAAGACATGATTGATACAACAGCAATCCTGCCAGAATTAACATTTTAGTATCTATGCTTATATACTGTAATATTTCTGCTTATATACTGTACATTTATAAAAAGTCAAGTGAATAGCAACCCCAAAAATATTCTCTTTGTAGTCTAGGTCTATCTAATAAGTATGACAAAGCCAAAGTGAAAGTGAAGCATAATTTTGGTTTTCTCTTTCTTTCTCACATGCGCATACATACTCACAAACCCAACAAAGTATAATTTTGTCTTTCAAAAATACTTGGCTTATCTCCCCTTTTTTATTTAAAGCAATGCTACTAGTATCTGTGATTGGTTCAAATATAAATCTGGGTCATTTAGCAAAATAATACACACATCCTGGCTTGAAGTAATATCTTTGATCTAGATATTGGCTTAAGAATTTTTGAACAATATCTAGAAAGTGAAAATGCTTTGAGTTTTTCCTTGGACAGAAGCTAATCTGGGCAGAGTAATTTTTGCCAATTTAATTGAGATTTAAATGTTGAATGGTTATAGCTAAATATTATGTCTGAATTTTGAAACTTATCACATCCCACAAATTAAATATTTGGTGACCTAGTATATGAGGTTGATCCAAATGTGCAGGTATTGGAGTGATTACCTCTTAATTATTATGGTCAGCCAGCAATATATATATTTTTGCTGCTGATTCAGATTTGTTTTAAATAATATCAATTTTTTTTCTTTCTGTGCTTTCGCTAACAGATACAACTGTTTGTAATAAGAATTGGGTTGCCATTTAGGTTCTCCCTCTGTTTTTCTTCCAGATAAATGATGGCAATTGGATTTCTTAATCCTAAATCAAATGCTGTGCTTTCACTGATCCCTTGCATTTAACTCTTGGACAAAAATTTTCAAGGTTCCTGAAATCTCTTAATTCAGATAGTAGTTTGGCCTTTTTGCATTTGATAAACAATCCAGAGACTGAACATTAATTTCCCCCCCTACTGTTCACATAATAGCAGCAAAATAATATTTTAAATATTTCATTCTATTTTGCAGTCTTCTGTCTCTCTGTGCATATTGCTTTTATGTGAGGTATTCTAGGAATTCAATAGTTATATTAGTTTATTACTTTGTTCCATAGAACAAGTGTTGCCAGATAAACAAATAGGTATATTCCAGTGAGCGCTAATCACACTATATTGGTTGCATCCTGGGAATGGCAGGTTTTTTGACGTAGTTTTAATTAAGTATTTCTTGCATTTGCTGAAAAACCAAAAGCAAATATGTTTAGTGTATCTAAGTTATTGCTTCATATATAAATGTGATCGCAACAGGGGTATACATAAAATTTCAGTCAAGTTTTGAGAGGTGTGTATTTACACATTACCTTTGAGGCCTGAACAGGTAATGATGGCTATAATATTGAAGAAATAACTTACACACCGTAAAAGGATAATATTTAGATACGTTCTTTGTGATGACTTCTCTTCAGTATAATCTAGCACAGATCAAACAGTGCAGGGGCATAATGATGGTTTGATCTGATATTAAAAAATCATGTTGAAATATATTGGGGGGGAAAGAAAGAAATGTATATGCATTTGGGTGGTTGATGTGATATAAATGTTGAATATACTCAATTGTAATTGCCTGCACCAAATACTGAAACTGTTAATACTTTTAGACTGATTTTTAAAGCATTACTCAAGTATATGAGACAGCTTAACTAGAGCTAAGGAAGAAATGCTATAACATGCTGGAAATTTATGAGCTGTAGAAATTGGTGCTTTTGCTTTATGTAATTTTTCTGTGGAGTGTTTATTTTTTATAACAAATCATAATGTTGACACATGATTTTATAAAATAAAAGGAAATCGATTCCCATGATTTTAGGTATTTGGTAAATCATATTAGTATTTTGGGGGAAGATTTAACTCTTTCCTCTTTTCAATTAACTTGATTAAACGACTGAATCTGAATGGCTTGGTCTCAACCTTGGTCCTCCTGTTACTGAAACTCTCCTTTCTTGCCGCCACCACCACCACCACCCTCAACTTCAGTTGGAGTCTGGGATTATCTCCTTTTGTGTGAAATTCACAGTGTAAAAGCTAGGTATGGATATACTTGTAATGATTTGCAGGGCCCAGGATTTATAAGCAAAACTAAGCTGACATTTGGCTTGAGTATCTCTTCCCACTTTCTTCAGTTTACTGCTTCGCTGAAGGATTTAAACTTCATTATTTTCTGTTAAAAACTCTTCTAACATTTAAAGCAAGTGCTCTCTATTTTGAGTATTAAAACATTCGCTACATTTTGATTTGATGTGTTAACCTTTTTTAAAAAGATCTATTGACCCAAATATGCTGTTCAAAACAGTGGAATGGTTCCATCAGTTAGAGCATGTCTGGTATGATTGTAAAATACCATTGTGTATACATTTTCTATACCTGGGTAGGGATTTTTTAATTGAGAATACAGCATTGGGGCAGAACATAAACTTGCTATAGCCACAATAACATAAAAGCCCTTCAAGTATCTTGTATGAGTGGAAATGAAAGCGCATGTGTGTACGCATGCATGGGTGTCTGTCTGACAACTTAATGTGTGTTAGAAATTTGTGGTTTACTGCTGGAGAAACAATTATTACAGAAATTGTATATAAGAGTTTTACATAATTTGTTTATCAGGAACATGGCACGGTCAAACCCTAACAGTTCCCACATTTTAGAAAGGGGCAAATGAGCAAGTGCTCCTTGTATCAGATAGAAATTGATGGAATTAAATACCATGGATATTTGTCTTGGAATTAGCTATTTTGATGGATTCTAAGTCTGTCCGGATTATTGGAAAGCATACGTTCAAATACGGTACCAAGGCCATCAGTCATGATAAATAACCAATAAAGTTGTCAGTCTGTTGACAATGAAATGTGCAGCATGGTACTAAGGGTCAATTTGAATGTAATGCTTTATATAAAAATGAATTTTAAAAGGGAGGGGGGTTGAAGTGAACATGATATTGTTGACCATGTTCGTGAATTATAGATGCAACATGCATTGGTAGAATTGTGTGACAGTCTTTTGTGCTACTTAATTTTACATATTCCAGTCTCTGTATGTACTTGCAATTTAAAAAAAAAAGTTCCTGCCTTGCTTTTTATTGAAGGGTTCCCAGGACTGCATATCAATTATTGAGCTCTGTTTTAAATATGTGTACCCTTGGCTTGTATTTTGTATTAAAAGAGAACATGGAAAAGAACCCTTTATTGTTCAGCATGTTGGAATTGTGTCACCCTTATTTTCTCTCTCTCCTCTCTCTCTCTCTCTTTCCCCCTTTTTTTTGTTTGTTTTTTTGTTTGTTTTTGTTTTTTGAATATATTAAGCAACTTATTCTTCTGTATCTTTTTTTCTTTTGTAAACTTTTTGGTTTTGTTTAAAAATGGCTTTATAAAAGGGCTTTTATAACCCATACCAATGCCTTCTGTGTTTCTTCCGCTCTTTACAGTATATGCCAGCCTACCCCAACTTGGCACCCTCTATGCAAATTATATTTCAGTTACTATAATTCCCAATATCTGGTCATGCCGACTAAAAATTATGAAACCAGTAGTCTAATACATTTGGAGGACACCGTTTTGGGGAGGGCTAGTATATGCCAGGTATCAATTTGTTTCTCAAAATCAGTAACAGTCTATACGTTATGTATTAACACTTATTTTTATATTCCTTGTTTAAGGCTTTTTGATAATATTCACTTGAGATACTGAATTCAAAACTTGGGAAACCAGTTGACTATAGCTACTTATAAAATAGTAAGTTTGCCAATCACATCCTATTCTGAAAAAGTAGTTCAAACTGAAAATGAAATTGTAGTAAAACATTAACTTACACATTGGCGTATATACCAGATCTAGGGGTCAACACTATCGAAAAAATATATTTAAAAAAATATGTAGAAAATGTAAAATAATAGAATTCCCAAATGTTTAGTGCTTTTTAATTGATGTTTTGAATAGTTGGAATTTAAATTGTCCAAAGGGGGAAACAAAGTGACTGTTATAAGATGCAACGCCAGCCACTGCAAACTGAAGACATTAAATTCTTGTTAAAAGACACAAAATTGTTTTTGCCTACAGACTACAAGATTTTATGTATCTGAGAACATGCTTATAATTTATATTATTCAAATGTTTCAATCTTTTGAATTTTAAATTTGAAAAATTCTGAATCAATAATGGATTTGGAACTTCAGTAATTAGTTTTCCTTCAGTTTTTTCAGGTAACATATTTGGATACAAGCCATTTGTTTTTAATGACAATTTCTTTTACAACCATACTGCTGTTTCTTAACAGAATTATCTTGAAATGTATATCTCTGACTAAAACATTTTGTATCATTTAAGAGTAGTCAATCATTCTTTGTGTGTTATCTGCAAGCCATAGAGACTAATGGTTGTCACAACATGATGTTATCAGAATGGCAAGATGTATATTTTGTTTTTTGAAGTAGCACAATTCATTCTCCAAGCTTTACAGAAGCACCAGTTAAGGTAGTATTTTGCTCCTTAAAACTCTTATCCCAAAACAGGAAAATCTGCTCCCTTTGGAAAATATTTCTGTGGCTACAGTGGGTAGCCTAAATTCTTTATTTTTTTGTGGATTTTTATTTTATTTTAGCATATAATTAAAAGTGTAACCAAGAAAAAAGTAAAGAATGTTAAGATTTACAAGCTGTGTAAAACTGAGTAAGAATTTTCAATCATTAAATTTATTGCTATATATAATATTGCTATATAACCAGTTTTAACTGTTTTTAAAGGTAGATAAATACTTAACAAAGACAATTTACATGATAAAAACCCTCAATTAGAATAAACAAAAGAGTTTCTGCCTAATTGGTTTACTCTTATAATGAATCAGTCAAAATCTAATATTTTAAATCCTTATGTTAAAGAAAATCCCAATTTAGGATGTTGTACAAGTCCACGTGTGGAATTACAGTAGCATAAAAGTAGTTTCCAGATTAAATTATTTATCGGACTTGTTTGTTAAAGATGAAGTTGCCATTGATCCATACTTCCACAGAGTCTGCTAATCTAAAGGAAGGAAGGAAATTAAATCTAAAGGAATTTAAAAAGCACACAGTATCCTGGCAGTTGTCATATTCACAGCCAAACTTGTATACTTTGTGGAAATATAAGGCTTTGTTAAGCCTAGCAGAAAAACAGCAAGGAAGAACAGTTAATATTTAAGATTTGCTTTATACTGAGCTGAATTGTCTTTCAAAATTGTTGAGATCTATGAGATTGCTACCAAGTATGAAAAACTGATTTATTGCATTTCCAGATTTTTTTAATATGAGTTATTTATTCTGGTAATCAATATTGGAGTAATTTATCAATCAAAGTAAATTATTTTAGTGACTAAATTCATTTATGTGCAGTAAATTAGAAGCTTATCTCACATTGGCATGTCCATTGTTGCATATCATTCGACCTTTTTAAATAGTATTTCCATAAGAATTTACAAATTAGCTGCAATAGATATTCTGAATTTTGGGTTACAAATTTTTCAAATTTATAAGTAATCTCAGGTTATGCCAACAATTGGGATAGGAATTTCTGTCACTAAGCAATGCAGCCAAAATGCAACGTTAGGTAACCAATTTGGCAATCCCACAGTCCTGATTGCTGTCCTAATCCCAGGACTGTGTGGTCATTGAGTCAGAAGAGGGAGGAGTCCCAAGCAAGCAGGCCCGTGGGTGAGAGAGCTGTTGGCAGGGAGTGTGCTGGGGGTGGGCATTATGGAATGTGGTTGGGTGAAAAAGCATCAGGAGTGACTTACACTGGTTTCCCCATTGACTTTGTGGAAAGTTGGCAGGAAGCGTCAGTTCAATGTAATCAGAAGCTGGGCATTGAGTCGCCAGATCATGATCACAGGACCATAGTGACACTGATGGCCAGTACTCTGAGGAATGGTGATAGGTCCCCCTTCTTTAGAGATATTGTAACTGAATAGTCACTGAACTAGTGGTCAAAACCAAAGAATTGGCTTTAATCAAATCTGAGGATTCCATTTTATTTTTGTAATTCCTTTTGAGCTATACTACTTATTTCCAACATTGTTGGAATCAGTGTAATTGAACATTCCATGGAGAAATCTTGAAAGATTAGCATCTTTAATTTGTTGAAGATCTTACAATATATAGGTAGTCCTCAATTTACTACAATTCATTTAGTGACTGTTCAAAGTTATGACACTTTAAAAAATGAGATGACCATTCTTCACACGACCATCCCCATGGTCACATGATCAGATGCTTGGCAACTGACTCATTTATAAAGGTTGCAGTGCCTTGTGGTCATATGATTCCTTTCTGCGATCTTCTGACAAGTAAAATCCATTGGGAAGTCAGGTTCACTTAAAAACCATGTTATGAAGTTAACTAGTGATTCATTTAACTGGCAAGAAAACTGGCAAGAAAAAAATTAGACAAAACCCACTTAAATCTCTCAGTTTGCAACAGAAATTTGGGGTTCAGATGTAAGTCAAGGACTACCTGTATACAAATTATTTTTCTGGTGATCATTTTTTTTCTAGATTAGCCTTCATGAAAATAAATATTACTTAGTACTAAAATAAAGGCAGTATTTCTGGACTTATTCTTGTATATCTATTGCATATTTTAGTATACTATTTATGATCAAGTAATCATTGATAAACAGGATACTTCTGCTGTTTATCTTCCTGTTTATCTATAGAGGTAACCCAGTGATATGGTGATATGATTAAGTCTGTAATTCAAGTTAAATAACTGGTTTAATAATATAGTTTTGAGATTTGGAGTAGCTAGCATGCCACTTTCTTTTATGTCCTATAAAATTCTGAATTTAATGGACAGGAAGTTGAAAATAATTACCATATTTTTTGGACTATAAGACACACTTTTTTTTTGTCTCCCAAAAGGGGGTGAAAATATCTGCATCTTACAGACTGAATATTGCCAAAGCCCCACCTACCTGCCAGCCGTTTTTGGCTTCCACACGCCCTGTTTTTGGGCCTTTCTCCAGCCTTTTTTTTTTTTTTGGCTCATTTTCGAGGATTTTTGGCTGTTTTTTTAGGCTTTTTTTGGGCCCCCTTTTTTCAGAAAATTGGGCGAAAAAGAGCCTTGAAAACGGACTGAAAAAGCCCCAAAAATGGGCCGAAAAAAGACTAGAAAAGGGCCGGAAAAAGGTAGGCCAAAAACTTCTTTATTGTTTTCCTCTTCTAAATTTAGGTGCGCCTTATAGTCTGAAAAATAAGGTATGTAACTGTTTATTAAGTTCTTAGCTCATTAGATTTATATCTCACTTTTATTTTGTACAACTCAAAATGGAGTGGAATAGGTTCCTACTTCCTGTTTTTACCCCAACAATGCTGTGTATTGGGTTAGACTGATTTTAATGCCTGTTTCTGTTTTAATGCCATTATGCTCTGCCATCCAAAAATTGGGGATAAAGGTTTTTAATATGGTTTTATTCATTATGAGCGCCATAGTGAGTTGCAAGAGAGATCACCTTGCACAGGCTGCCCATCCCTTCTTTAAATCATGCTGTTCCTAGTCATGACTTAAGTAATTTCTTTTCATTTCCATAGATTTAAGATCCCTTCCAGCCCTGTAATTCTGTGATTCTAAATTTTCATTATACATTTTTCTGAAACGATGTCAGAATAAAGTGGATATACATGCTTTAGTTATGCAACTGTTCCTTTGTATTAAAACATAGATTTTTGTTCTTTGATCTGATAAAATGAGACTATATTTTAAGCTGTCATATGATATTGTACTCAACTGTCAGATTATGATTGGGCCCTTCATTTACAATTTGAAGTGAAGATAATTTGCATATCTTAATAAGCTACAACTACACCTACGAAATTGCTTCAATAGTCCAACTTTCATTATAAAAAATAAGATAGCTGTGAATTGTGTACATTAATAGCAAGATACCACCTTTATATTAAATTGGTTTGTTTTCACATCCCTATCTCACTTTGAAAAAAAAATCATACAGTTCTTAGAAAAAATGTTAATTGCTGAAAAATGATAAATTGTATGATCTTTTTCCTGTCCTAAACACCTTTGCTCATTTACGAAAAGGTCTCTCCCAATGGCTGATGATTTGTTTCTGGACAGTATATGAGAATTTTCTGAAGTTGGGTAAATACATTTCAGAGAAATCTCCACCAATTTTCGGATAGTTCTTTTTTTCCATTACATCTGTAACCCATGCTTTTCAGAAGGTCCCTCATACGATTCTGTATCCAAAATCAAGGGCCTCTCTTCTCCCATTGAATGGTTTAGCATTCATTAAATATAAATGCAAAATATACTTACAATATTACAAACTTTGAATTCTAGCATAATGGAATAATGCAGAAAGTAAATAAATACCTTCTGTTAATGTTCCATGAAATACCATGTTTGAGTTGAAAATGAGATTACCATTTACTGTTGACATTCAATTATGAAGGTGAGTTCATAAATTGCCAAAATAGTATTGCAAACTCTTCACCTCAAGGAAAAATAGGTAAGTGAAGCCACAGATATTTTAATAAGGACTAAGCATAATTGTTCATGGAGGTTGGGGTGGAATTAGAAGGGAGGCGAGATGAAGTAGACAAGGAAATGAATAAAAAAATCCATTATTTCAATTTTAATTTATGGGAGATTTTTGGCTTATCTATTTTATTTCTAGAAAACAATAGATTAACTCTGAAAGAAGTAGAACTTGATCCACTCAATTAAAAGGACAGCTTACATCCTAAGTTGTGTGCAGATCAAGCAGTAGAGGGCATACTTCTACCTCAGTACATCATCATACCTAAGAAAGCCTCAAGAACTGTAGTTCAGATTTCTAATATATTTGTGTGTGTGTGCTTATATTTCTCTTGTTCCGACAACTTAAAATTCTTAGTTCCATTTCATAAAATCTGTAAATATTCCAGTTCCTTGCATCTGCTGTTTCAGCTGGTATTTGAACATACGAATCCTTTCATGTTTGATAGTACTGTAGGCATATAGCATCACTAAGCTAAAGTTTGCATGCAGTACAGTGGGTTGCTCAAATTTTGAAATGGAGAGGAAAATATGCCTTGATAATGTCAGGCCAAAGTCACAGAGAAATAAACCTTGCATTTTATTGGGCTTAAAAATAGATTTTCTGAGCTGATCCAAGAGCTGAATTTTTTTGCGGGTCTTTGGTGGATAAATGATAAACCAAGTGAAAATTACTTAAAGATTACAGTTCCTAATTAAAATATAGTCAGAAATTTGTAGCCTATACAAATAGTATTTCATAACAATTCAGAGACTGAAGTACTTAATCCATAAATATATCTTGAATTTGTTTCTCCGCATCATGTTTCCAGTAGAAATCTTGCTCAGCCCCTTCTAGTATTAGTTTCATCTTGCACCACTAACATTTTCAAAAGTTTTTTTTTATAATCACAAATTGATTATAAGTTATTTTTATCACAATTATTTAAAATTGTGGATTTGGATCTTTGCTCTATTATGCCTATTTTTAATGTGCCTGGTATAATTATAAATTGTATATAACTGAAAGTTTATATTGTAATCCAACTGTACTGTGTCTTTTCATTACCCTAATTTGCTAGTGGTAATGGTTTTAGTTAATTACTTGTGCACGTAATTTCTTTAATCCACTGCATGGATATTTTCTTTTTACATAACTTGCTCATTGTTTCAATCTGTCTTGATGTTGCACAATCTGCTAGACATAATTTTAAGCATTGTTTAGATGATGGGTGTGCTTACTTGCATAAGTAGGTGCCTATAACTAAGAGCATGCAGTCACTTGCTGCTGGAGCTATTGAAACAATTGTTTGTAATATTTTATGTAATGTCAACTTTTAGTTTTATAGGAGAATAGTTCTTCAAACAAAGTGTTTCTGAATATTATATGTATCCAGTCTTTGAGTACAAATCTGAAAAAGATCATTTGCTTTGGGAGCAATTTCATGCAGATGCAGAAGTAATAGAAACACAGATTGTAAAGATGCATGTGAAATTTGGGCAGAGACTCAGAATCTCAGAGCCTTAGGAAGTAAAATGCTTGTTCCTATATAGTTCTTCCTGCACTGGGTTAAGTTTCATTATGCTTTTTTATATAAAAAGCAAATATGGAATTAGTCCTAGACAAATCTCACTTTAACTCATTTGTTCTTTTTTAAAAAACATGATTTATTTTATTCAGCAGAGTGTTTTGGGATTTCTAAAGGATTCTGCTGTAGCACTATGACCACTTTTTTCTTGCCTTGTCTTAGTACTACATATACCATTAAACTTTGATGATAGAGTTAATTACCATAGTAGATATGAGAACAAAATATGTGGCTTGATTCAACACATGAAATTGTTTGATGATCTGAAAAAATTGTCTCTGGGATTAAGAACTGTAATTCTCACTGAAATTATCAATTTGCTATTTGAAGTGGGCAGTTGGTTCTTGCTAAAAGTATCCAACTTCTTACACTCCAGAATTGTAGAGTGTATCCTTTGAATAGGCCCATTTGGCTACAATATAAGATTCCCAGCTCTTCTTATAAATCAAAGAAATAGTCTGTACGGTTTTAGTTCACATTTGAAATGATCCTTTCATTTTTGATGACTCAATGTCATCTGTCCAATATATTGGACAGGTTTTGCCTACTTATAAATGCAGGGTATTTATTTTCATTCTGTAATATTGAAAATATGGGTCAGTTCCAAGAAAACCAGAAAATATTATTTCACGATGCCACTAAATTTGTGAGATTTTCTCCAGTACTCATTAACTAACGTTAGATGACAGATTTCAAAGCCAATCACTGAACCAAACAGAAAAGTTTCTAATTATGTGACTAGCATGATGCTGTTCATCTCTCTCAACGTTCTCTTACTCTTAAATTTATTAATTATGGATACTTGAGGGGGAAAAAACTCAAGTTTTTAAAACACAAAGCTAAATGCAGATCTCAGGGTATTTCCGGTTTCTTGCTGATAGTAATTTGAGCCTCTGCATATGAATTACTCAGTAAAAGGGCAAAGGGAAAGATCCAAAATTCTTCAAATAATTTCTCTCACTAATGAGGGTAAAATCCTACTTAAATACAAACAATTGATTATAATATATACTGAACTTTCATATCTCAATTTTTTTTAGGTCTAATGGCAGCAACGTTTGTTTACAGATGACTGATTATCTTTGTCATGTTAGCATATTTTCCTTCTATAGTTTGGGCTGGATATTTGTAATTTCCACTAGAAATTCTAGGTGTAAAGTAAAAGGTAAAGTAGTCTCTGCGGACTTTATTCCACTAGTCAGTTAAGCAGTGCTCATCTCCATTTTAAGGCCATTGAGCCAGCGGTATCCGAAGACTTTTCCACAGTCATGTGGCTAGCATGACATCATGGAGCGCTACTATCTTTAATACTTGGAGTGATAGTATGATATTCCAATGCAACATGATAAGCCCAAAGGGTTATTGTTAAGGCTATCAGTAGTTGTGCTAGGCAATTAGCATCATCTGCCAGCCTTTCCTGCTTCTCCCAACCATACAAAAAGGGATGAATGAGTTGGGTTGTGAGAACTGTTCTAATTTTTGTGGAATAGCACTGAATATATTGCTTTCTTCTCAAAGATACCAAAACACTAAATTGCCTTTGCATTCAAACTGAAATAAATATGAACTTCCATTTACTGATTAAATAAATCAACATCTGAAACAAGTTTCTTGGGAGATTATATAGATAATGATCTGTGCATAAATTAATTACTGAGTTTTGGTTTTCAAGATAATATCCTTTGCAAATGCTTTATAATAATCTTGGCAAACTTGTTACATTCCAGATACATTGGCTGCAATTACTTGATGCAGGAAAAATTGTGGTTTATTCCATCTAGAAAGCAACAGAAAGCAAAGGTATTGTTCAATATGACAGAATTCAATCATGGCAAACAGAAGTGCTTGAAAGAAAAAAAATGAGATAAGGATAATTTTAAAAAACTAGTCAGTCTTGAACCCATTGCAATTTCATTTTTTTAAGTTTTTAAAGATGCTGGATTAATAATAACTCATTACGATTATTACTACTACTGCTGTTATATGCTACCTGATTTCCAGCAACTGAGTGGTTAAATTCATTTAAATTAATAAAATAATTCCCTTTTCCCCTCATCACTTGTGATTTTTGCAGATGAGAGATCTGAAAATAGTAAGATTTATGCAGGCTTGTATGAGTTGAAGTTCCAAATATTTGTTAGTTTTATTTTGAGACAACCTGACTATTAGAAAAATATCCGGGCACCTTACTTTAGTTAAAATAATAACTAATTTAAAAAGAAACATGACTGCCCTGACAAAATCACATAAATAACATCCAGAAACAACTTGGCAGGAGTTCTACAGACAGGCTAACTTTAGGAGCTATATCAATCTCTTACAAGACTTCCTAGGTATCGTAATGACAACTTTTAATTAATGGGACCTGGAACACACTTGCTGTACCTGAACACATGACATAGGCAGAAACAGCTAGAGAAAAGACATTTCTTTAAATACCATATTTTTGGAGCATAAGACACACCGGAGTATAAGACGCACCTTAGTTTTTGGGGAGGAAAATAAGAAAAAAGCTGACGGGGTGGATCTGCCTCTTGGAATACCCCCAATCAGTTGTTCCCAGAGGTGAATTTTAGCAGCAGGTTCCATGGTTATGAGCTCTGTGCCTTGCT
>JANHFM010002029.1:280541-291961 GCA_032468115.1 Grayia smithii
CATGGTTGGCTGAAGAATTCTGGGAGTTGAACTCCACAGGTCTTGAAAGAGCCATAATTGCCCACCTCAATCCTAGGGTAATCTGCTGTACTGTTCATTAAGCTAATCAACATTCTCATCTAATATTTAATTGTAATACTTTTCTTTGGAGTTTTCCTGAGGTTCGTTCTTATCCTGTGGGTCAATGAAGAACATATATGTGTCAATCCTTAAAATATAAGAAAATGGTCATCCTGCTAGCTTTGACTTATTTCTCTCAATATCAAACAAAACTTACCAGTTTCAAGCTATCTTCCAAGAACTGGCTTAGCAGTAGCAGTAGTAATATAGTCTTGATGACATATTTTCACAATACTTCACGTCCATTTTGCAAATGGAAAAAAAATGTATCAAAGTCATTCCTAAAGCAGGAAGAAAATATTCTTCTTTCTCCAATATGGTACACTGCTATTTTATGAAGTCTATATGGGTTCATGTTTTTTTGGGCCATTTTAAACTTGCTGATTGCAAAATCCCTTCTATGCTCAATGCACATGCAAACTCGACTTTCTTAAAAAGGTCAAAGATCAGCACTAGCTTGTTGCAAAGACACAATTATCTTCTATATCCTTTGCGTACAGACATGATATGTTAGTATTGCTGTTGGAACAGGATTTGTAGCACAGGATAAAAATTTGGCTGGCATACACAGTATTTTATCCACCAGAAATATCTGATAACAAATTCAGCCTGTTCTTACATCAGAAGAAATAGAACACTTGATACATTCAGAAAGCTTTTGAAGACACAATGATATTTAAAGAACATGAGATGAACTGCAATTTTAGACTACAATCATAACCAATGGTTAAAAGCATTGGTTTTAAGCATCAAGCATCAAACATCAAAGAGGTTTATTATATAGATTATTTTAAGAACCTAGACAGGCTATAAATAAGAAACAGGTTAGCTGGTTTTGATGAAGGAGATACATCACCTGAATTTGAGTTTCAATCATGTTTTATATCTCCGTATAGTTTTCAAAAGATCGATCCTAGGTTATTTATAATCTAGTCAAAACAAGATTTCCTGTATTAATTTATGGTATAATAAATTAACAACTGTTTCATGAATAACAATTTCTCTTCCTAATCTCAACATATATTTTTTTTTAAATATGTGGTGTTACAATTTTCATGGCAGCCATTTAATGAGAAATTCCATGATGATTGTATATGGGTATACATGTGTAGATGATCCAGGAAAGAAAACCTAGGATCACTTTTACATTTTCCACCTGAAATAGTTCCACTGCATTTAACAGAAGTAATATAAATATGTATTAAGAATTTATTTGCTTTATTAATTTCTAAGGAATTGTCTTAAAAGAATATGCAACAGTAATAAACTATTTTTCTCTCAAATCAGATTTTCCAAAATTCCACATACTAGATCAAGCAATACAACAATCTTCTTTAGGTTTCAGATCTTTATTTTATATCTGGTTTCTAAGATGATTCAGTTCTTATTTCTTTGCTCATGTTCTTTCTGTAAGAAGAATTGGAAGGATTCATGAGAAATTTAATCCTAATAAAGGAGTTTAGCCTTAATCAAACAAACTTCATTATTAGGAGGCACAGATAACTGACACAGCATAGAATAGATAAGTCAACAGTAAGCATGCTTATGCAGGTGCAAGAATGAAATTTGAATTAAATGGAACTACAAAGTGGATTGCAAAAAAAACCTGCTATAGATAAATATGTAGTAATTTGCAATGAAAATGCCACTCTTTATGAATGTTCAAAGGGTTTTTTTTATTTTCCACTTAGTTAAAAAATTGTAAATGATCAAATGTGAATTAACCAAGGCAGTTCCATCATTTGAAATGCTTTGTGTGAGATTGACTAAAGAAGCTTGCTTTTATAAGTCTAAAGGTTTTATTTAGCATTGTGAAAACAAATACACTTTATTTTATTTGGAGAGACTATTCAAGTATACTAGCTTCTTCTCTTTGTATTACGATTCATAATGGCCTCCATTTGAAATTGCCTGAGATACTAATTTGAAAAAAGGTCTGTGGCCCAATGCAGAGATTGCCTCTTGACGTCTCATTGATCCATCATTCTTCAGAATTTTATTTAGCATATGGCATATCATATATTTTCAAAAAAAATTCACCTAGATTAGTAAAACACAATAAAACATAAATGTTAAAAAGATCCATTTTCAAATACTAATGTCTAACCCATCTAACCATTGAAGCATCATTTATATTTTAAAGAATCAGATACCGGACCGGTATATGCCCTCAGCTTACAATTGGTCACGATTGATCTACAGATTGACATGTAATCACACTGAGGGAAGGATACTATGCCCCATTTATACAGTGAGTTCCGGTGACGCTGTGTGAGGTATGAATCCTATTCAGGATTGTCCATTGCTGATGTGGTAGTTCAAAGCCTGGCACCATTTGGGGGGTGGGGGTGGGGTCATTTGTATGTCTTCTTATGTCTGGTATATTCAGCAACCCATTTAGCTTTACACTGGGAATCAATGTTAAAGTTGTTGGGCAGATGTTGTGCAAGTGCCAATGGGGGCTTCCTGGATTTGAGTCTTTTGGTTAATAAATGTGAAAAGTTGGTATGCACTGGTAGGAATGAATTGTTCATAATTTTTTCTGAATTCTCTCACTAGTGCATCTTGCCTTCATAAAGCTGGAATTGCTATATGGCTCAGAATAGGAAGCCAGCAAGTTGAAGTGGTTTTAATGCATCCACTTATAATCCTCATAGTGTTGTTGAGTCTGGCATCTAACTTACTAGTATGGCAGCTGTTAAGCCATATAGGGGCACAGTATTCTGCTGCAGAGCAGGCAACTTTAGTGCTGATGACCTAGGGTGTCAGTTGGAGCTCCCAATTTAGTTCCACATAATTTGTGTGGAGTATGTTGTTCCTAGTATTGATTTTTGCTGCCATATTCTCTAGATGCTTCTTGTAGGAGAGAGTCTGGTCCGATGTTACTCCAAGGTACTTTGGACAGGGATTATACAAGAGCAAGTTGTTCTTTAAGTAGACCTTCAGTGCTTCATATGCTAGTTTGTTGTTAAGGCGGAGGCACATAGTTACCATTGTGCTGGTGTTAGGAATAAGCCTTCCGAAGCCTCCCAAAGAATTTCCCCAAGATTTTAAGATCTTTGTACTCATCAGTACAAAGTACAAATCATCAGCGTATCCAAATTTCCATCCCCTTGTTGCTGGTGTATCTGATATGTATAAGTTGAATACAGGGGTGAAATCTAAATTTTGTTACTACCAGTTCTGTGGGCGTGGCTTGGTGGGCATGGCAGGGAAAGGATACTGCAAAATCTTCATTCTTACCCCCCTCCAGTGGAAATTTCCATTCCCACCCCACTCCAGAGGAAGGATATTGCAAAATCTCCATTCCCACCCCACTCTGGGGCCAGCCAGTTCTCCAAACTGCTCAAAATTTCCGCTACCGATTCTCCAGAACCTGTCAGAACCTGCTGGATTTCACCCCTCGTTGAATAGTGTAGATGCCATTACAGAATTTGTAGGAGGCCATTGTTTAATCTCCTTATTTTACTTACGTTGTCCCTCATTATTATATGAAAGGACCTATCACTTAGCATGTTATTAATTAGTCAATTGAGTTATTTGCAGGTGATAATATGGCATAGTTTGTATAACAACCTTGCCCTTCTAAATCATGTTGTAGGCCGCAGCTAGGTCTACAAACATGGCTGTGGTTTTGAGGCCTCCTTGGAATAGCCAGTATTTCAATATAGCCTGTTAGGTTTAGCACCTGATCTACACAGCTCTGGTCTTGTGGGAATCTGGTTTATTTCGTGGGCAGATATTCATCTATTATGGGACCTATCCTGTTTGTAATTAATCTTTCTAGGAGCTTGTAGCAGGAGCTCAAAAGGGCGATTGGGCAGTAGCTTTCAATTCTGTCTTGTGGTGTTTGGTTTCTTTAAGAAATTTCTTCAAGAAACTAAATGCAAGAACTTTTTAAGTAGATTTACATGGTTCCATACATTTGTGAGAAGTCACCTTTCTAAAGAAGGTAGTTTAAAGAAAATAAAGACATATAGGAGTTACCAAAGTTGTCAGAAGTACCAAAAAAGGGGCCTTGGTGGTGCAGTTAATTAATGCTCTGGCTAAGTGTTTTACTTTAGTTCCAGATGCCAGCAATTACTGTTGGTTCGAATCTCACCAGGCCCAAGATTGACTCGGCCTTCCATCCTTTCAGGGTAGGTAAACTGAGGACCCAGACTGTTGGGGGCAATAAGCTGACTTTGTAAAAATGCCACTTGGAAGCAGGCATATACAAGGAATGAAAGAATTTGCTGAGCACTCAAAACTGTAAGCCGCCCTGAGTCTCCAGAGAAGGGTGGGATACAAATAGAAATAATTAAAAAAATAAGTTCTAGTATTTCTAATACTGTTCATTACTTCTCTTCCAAGAGGGCTGCTGAACAGTAGGAACTTTTCTTCCTCCTGCAGAGAATCTGCTGATTTTGCTGCCAAAGCTGGTTCTTTGGCAGTGCTGCTTCCTAAATTTGAATGGAAGGATGTAGAAATGCTCCAAGATAGCTTTTGTTGTCCATGGAACCTTCCCCTCACCTTGAAGAGGAATCTTGAAGATTATAGTTGCTGGTCAGAAAGTCACCGGGCATCCATTTTTCTTCTCCTCAGTTCATTTTCTTAAGAATGACTGGGTTTTAACTTCATTTTTTAAAGCTTCTGTTTTTCTTTGCTTCTTATCTTTAAAAATTGACCAGCTGGATGAATGCTGATTTATTATAATCCTCTGCTGGACTCCCATCTGGTTTTTTGTTTTTGTTTTTTTGTCTCTCTCCTTTGATCTATTTTCTTGTTTTGAATAACTTTCATTTTTCTGTAAGGAAATCATGGCGTATTTCTGGATAGTGAAAGTACTTTTACTTGACTTACATTTTTCTTGGACATTCACTACAAGAATTTTGTATTTTATTAATTTGCAAAAAGTTTGGAGCTTATTTTTTTAAATCTTTCTTTTAATTTTGGATCAAAATATCTTCCCTACTTCTCTATTTTCTGAGGGATAATTACTTCTTTCTTGTTTTGTGTCTTTGAAAAATTCTCTTAACTACCATTGCTAGGTTACACAAAGCAACAATGTATCAGATTACAGACAAGGAAAAGTGGCTAGCATCTAAAAAAACTGTTAACATGGAGTCCCTAGTTGAAAGCTTTTTTAAAAAGTTTGGTGAAATGATAATGGCTGTGGGAAATATTCAGATGCATGCAACTGTAAAATCAGATTCACAAAATGAATGTGATCTGAAAGTAGCAAATTCATTGGAAAGAAATAGGGGCTTTACAGACTTAGAACTAAGTAAGTCAAGTAAGGCAATTAGTGAAGCCTTGACTAAGTAAGTCAAGACTTGAACTCCTTGAAGTTCAAGCCTTCATTCTTTTACAGCAGCAGAAAACTGACTGATAAATTTGTTTCCTTAAGAGGATAGAAGGAGATTGGGGAATGGATTTATCACACATAGCTGGCAAACAATTTCCTCTGGACATTTTTGGGAAGATAGACCTACTTTGGAGATTAGGCTTAGTATGTTTAACTAGACAATTGATAAGAGATGGTATTTAGAAACAGATATGGATATTTGATCCAGGACAAATCAGTGTTAACTCTTATAATGATTTGGGGTAGATAAGCTGTGGTAAATTTTCTACAAGTTGATGATGATGATAATAGCTTGTTGACACAGGGTTTTGAAACTTTAATCTTGTCTTTTTAATTATCATTGTACTTCCTGTTATCTATTTTGTCATTCACGTAGTATATAGATGACAGATTAATAACTTGCAAATAGTAGTAGTAGTTTGAAATTTCAAATTACCAGTAGTAGTTTGAAATTTGGGGGGTCTGTTTTGCAAGGGGTGGGAAACTAATATTATTGCAATATTAATCGGTATTCAGCTGGGGGAGGGGATAATATGTATATATGTGTTAGGTTAGTGTTTTGCTTGATTTGTGGGATTTTCATTTGTTTCTTTAAAATAATATTTTGGAGTTTTGTATTTTAACTTCTTTTGAATAAAATAAAAATAGACCTAAAATACTCTTCATAGCCGAAATAGCCAAATCATTTAAATTTTAGTAAGATATGCATACTGGCATCTGGAATGTCAAGGTATAATAAAGCAGTATTATTAGACTTTCATCATGACCACAATTTTATTTTCAGCATGGTGGGCTACAACTGTCGTTATTTGTCCTGGACACTTCCACTGTAGCATCTAATTTGGCTGTATGCCTGGAAGATCTAGTCTCTTGGCAAGTGTGTTGTGAGGGAGATTAGTGGTTTATAATGCCTGCCTGCTCTCTGTGGAGACTGTTATTAGTAGCCAAACAGGCACCTGCAAAAGTGTAAACTTTGAATTATGAGTGATAACTTCCCCCTCTTCTTTCCACTTGATCCATATTTCCTCCAGATGACTGAGACATAAACAATGTACATAACTCCATACATCTGAATAGAATAAATGCTCTGTCTATAATATCTATTTATGGTGCTAAATACAAAATGACATTCAGTGATTCAGGAATAAATTTTGAAGTGTAAGGCGTTTGAGTGTTTGCATATGTGTGCTTATGTGTGAATTCATTGAAGAGCACGATACTTAGTGTAGTACCCTATTGATTGTAGTACCCTATTGATTGATTGATTGCATGTTCCCAACCCTATACATAATGACCTTCAAGTTGTAGGCCATGGCTTTTTAGGTTCGGTTAGTAAAACATGTTGATCATGAATGAAAAATCTTCATCAACCTGAAGTGCAGCTTTCAAATTTTAATTAGAAATACAAATTATACTGCAAAGTAGTTTTGTCTTTTAAACTGCTAGTATACTAGAGGACTCTTATAAAAAAAAAGCAAGTTATAATCAGATGCTGCTTGATAATGTCCCATATTTGCTGATTATCTTTGTATTACTACCTCACAAACAATAAAAATGTGAAGACTATATTATCACACAATTGATTTATTAGATCAAGAATGACATTTGGTGTTTTCCTAACTTTTGCCACTATTTTGGAGAAAGACATTTGGTGCTCCCTTTATTATCTCTCTCTCTCTCTAATGCCCAGATTGATTGAAACTGCTATAGCAGGAGATGGCCCAGAACAACTCAGTGGTTTTTGGTCTATATAACCTGAATTTCTCCTTCAATGATTCTTCATTTCTCCAGTTGTCTTAATGGATTCAGATCACATGTCAAATGTCGCAACTGGATTTCCTAATATGAAAATGGAGGAAATACAAGTTGACAGTTTTCTATTTGTCATAGAGAATGTGTAGCTTCAAGTTGGTGAGCACTGTAGAATGACATAGTTCTGAAGAGCAACTTGCTAAGGAAATAGAGTTCCCTTCCAACAATAGCTTTTATTCCATGCCAACTTTCTGTGGACGCTACTGCATCCCTTCCAAGAGGCCCAGTAGAGTACACTCTCCTGTTGTGGAGGCAGCACTATTCAGCTGCATAATCCCTTTTGAGAATGGTTTCAGGGCAGGGTTCCCAGCTGTTCCAAACCATCTCTTCTCTCTCCCCCTCCCCTCTGCTTTTGTACCTTTTTAGGTTGTCCATTACTATGATGATATCTTAAAGCAGAAGTGCTGGTTTCTGCAAAAGGCAGAAGTGGGAGTGTAACAGTCATCCTACTGATAACAATGCAGCAGTCATGTCATCCTAGAAATTGAGAACCTGAGTTCTTTGGGGATTTTCAAAAAAGGATTGTGTATTTGCTGCTTTGTGTGTTTTTTTTTCTTCCCCCAGACAAAAGAGCAGGTTGTGCATTGTAACTGGAACTCTTAACTCACTGTAAAATATACAATAGTTTTGCAGTGCAAATACATGGGAGAGGAGAGGGAAAAAGGGAAAGGTAAAAAGCAGCAGGGAGGGCTCCCAAACCAATAGGCTATGACAGCAGAGGGGTGGATCTTGGCCCCACCTCTCTCTGGTGCACTCCCAATGCCGGTCCAAGCTTACTCTGCTGAAAAAGCTTTGTCTTTCAGAGGGAAGGGATATGAAACCAGCATACTTGAACTTCTTAGCCTGTTGGCTTCCAACTTTAGCAAATAATCAGGTGAGTTGATCTTAGCATTTGGAATAAGTGGAGACTCTGCAGATATTTTGGATGGCTGATGAAGGACAGTTTAAATTTACACTGTTTTCTCCTCTTTGCCTCCCAGAATAGTTCTGTTTTCTCTCTCACCCTTCCAGATTACTGAATGAAAGCTACAATTATAGAAACTTACTGGAAATAACACCTTTCATCAACTACCACAGAAGAGAAGGGAAGGGAAGGGAAGGGAAGGGAAAAGACTAGCTGGGAATTGCTTTAGGTTTTGCTGAACAGCTCCTTGCTTCAGAAATGTACTAATACAGGGCATGAATTTGGGTTTGCACAGAAGTGAAAGAAGAATCCAAGATTTTGATTTGCTTAATGTCTAGCTAAATAGGTATTATATTTGTAAATGGTCTGAAATTACCATTTCTAAGGGCCAAGAAATTAATCTAATTTTGCCCCACAGAGTACAGAAGATTTTTAGTATTAGATGTGGCATCTAATTCTACTAACTGATGCTATGGTAGAACCCTGTGCTACAGCTCTGTGTCTACATAAAATGGGTTTCATTATTATTTACAAATGCGTCAAAAGCACTTATTTGAATTTTATGGCTTTAGGGCAGGTTTATATCCCAAGAAAGGTTTTACTCTAACCGGTTTTTAAATGGTCTATTAGTTTTTCATTAGCCTAGTGGCTAAATAATAATTCTTCTAGCAGTTGAATAGCAATTTTATAGGTATTATCAATGCAGAAATTAATTTGTACAGTAAATATGTTTCCAATTCACTCTTCCATATGGATGAATGTAACCAAAGTTCAAACCAGAGTGTTAAATACTGTCATTAAGGTTATAGATTAAAAGTAATGAAAAAGCAAACATCTAGGAGCATGACACACAAACTTCTTACTTTTGTACATAATCTTCATAACAATTGATACTTTCATCAGTCCTATATGATTCTCTTGGAATTTAAAACGTATTATACTTGTTTATATTGTTCTTTGCTCTGTGAGGGTCCAAGCAAAGTTCTATTCAATTATTTAGGTTATACTGATATACATGTTTTCCATTTATCAGTTTGGAAATATGTTGTTCAGAAATCTAAACATGAAAAAAGTAGCATGTAGTTGACTTTAGTTTTCCCAATGTAGCTGTTTCCTAACTTACCAAATATGTTTCTTTCAATAACTCAGAATTAAATTTTATTA
Organism: Grayia smithii; assembly: GCA_032468115.1. Classification (NCBI taxonomy): domain Eukaryota; kingdom Metazoa; phylum Chordata; class Lepidosauria; order Squamata; family Grayiidae; genus Grayia; species Grayia smithii. Next base: position 289,889 of record JANHFM010002029.1, read on the forward strand.
ATTTAAGAAGCCTATATTTAAAGCTAGGGAAAACTTGTTCATCTGGAGATGTTTCTTCAATATCTGCTCACATTTTATCTTTTCCATTTCCCCTTTCCCCTTAGAAGATGGCAGTAAGAACATTTTTCCATTCTCGTTGATTCAACTAGAATCAATCTATGGTGTGTAATATGAAGAGATAAAGGGCATTTTATGTGGTCTCTATCCTCAAACTGGCACATGCTAATTTTGTTTGGTGGTACTATATATAGTACTATATAGTTTGCACACCTTTCTCTTTGTATCTTTTATGGCCTGTTTCTGTTGAAGCAATGCAGTACACATACTTGTTAAAACCGAGATGATGGGTTTGGGTTGAATTGTTTGAGGGACGAAAGGACGTCAGGTATGTAAATATCTGTATGGGTTATTTTGAAAATTAAGATGATGGCCCTGTGAACTTCTCAACTCTTGAGCAGAGTAGCTCCTCCTTAAACACCATAATTGCTTTTTTGGGAAAGACTGATGAAGCTTTCTTTTAAATTACATAAATTTCAGGCAGTTAAATGAAAGATAAATGGCCTTCCCTGAGTTAGCTTTTGTATTTACTTGGATCTCAGATATTATAGAAGTATGGAATTTGTGTGAATTACTTAAATGTGAATAATTTTCTTGATAGCTAAAGAAAATAATTTGTTAATAGTGGCTGATCTAACATAACTTCCAGTCTTGATAACCAAAATTTATATAAGGGTGTTAAAGTTATGGTAGAAAGCATGCAATGATATGAAAAATTGTTTACATATATAGATAAGGCACTGTGTGCATGTGTTAATATTTTAAAATTTGAAAAGTATGCAAGTATGCTTTCCAGGAATGTGTCCTATTCATTGTTTCAAAATCCTAATTTTTGAAAACAACTTTAATAATTTAGTCCTGCCTCTTTTTAAGTAATATTATCTGGAAAAATGTACTGTGACTTTACTGTACTGTAAATTTTAGGATTATTTAAAATAGGAAGTTCTGCATGATGCCTTGTTTGATGATTGGGTTGTCTCAGCAAAAATATGTTCTCAAGGAAGAAAAGGGGAAATTCATTGTAGAGAAAAAGACCTCTCATCTTTGTATCTATTTTAAATTATCATGTTTAAAACATGCTTAGTAAGTACATCTAGAGTTCTTGGAATTTCTTGGCTCCAAATGGTTTCTGACTTTAAATTTCTGTCAGAATGAGCAAATAACTGTTAGACCTAATCAGCTAAAACAAAAGTGACCCAAATGTTAATAACAATTGTTTTTAGATTTCAGTTGTGAAACTGGTAGATACAGGACGTTTGAAATTGTGTAATAACAAACTGGATTTGAGACTATAATAAAGGATTGAATTTGTTTATCATGGACAACTCCCTAGCCTTCTTATTTAAATATGATTATCCTACAGCTGTGAGAAAAGTAATATAAAGTCTTGGAGGCAACAGAGCCATCTAGTGGTCTGTTTTGTTAAGATGTTAAATTATGGTTTACCAAAGGAATATTGCTTGTACTTTCAACTCAAAGAAATACATTCTTCAATGATTTATATACCTTCTTTCCTTTGCTAATACATTATCTGAGAAAAATCTGATAATGGAGATATTGAAGGGCAAATAAGTAATCAATATAGTAATTTGGGCATGAGCTTAATCATTCTTAACAATATGTCAGCTTTGTGGAGCAGCCCAAAGAAGAAGCATATCCAGGAAAAGTCACTCAATCTTTATTGTAAGGTTACATTAACAGAAACTTGTAAGTCTGCAGGGATCTGTCCTGGCTCACTTTTTACAATCCTTTCTGAGGGTCCTTTCTGAGGCATTTTCCATGCCCCCATTCCTGTTTCCAACCTAACTGCCTCTTATCTGATGTCAGATAAGGCTTTTCTTCTGTCTCCTAAGGCAGAGGTCTCCAACCTTGGCAACTTTAAGATTTGTGGACTTCAACTCCCAGAATTACTCAGGGAATTATGGGAGTTGAAGTCCACAAGTCTTAAAGTTGCCAAGGGTGGAGACCCCTGTCGTAAGGTAGTTCCCGGATACGGTTACACTATAGCTGCTTAGA